>JAURVB010011477.1:0-42987 GCA_033002965.1 Piper betle | reverse complement strand
TTTAAATTAATTTATGGATTAAGTTATCTTTTATGCATCATTATGTCAAACTTGAGATGCTTTAATTATAAATTAAATGTTAGTATGAATTATATAAAAAACAACATCAATAAATACAAATTAAGCTAACACAAACTCAAATCAATTTAATTATATTTTAACTCGACTTGAATTCGAAATCAAATAAGTTGGGCATGAGAGCTAAACTTGAACCGAGTAAAACTCGACTCGACTCACCCGATGAGCACCCCTACTTATGAGAGCTAACGTTGGATTGCAAAGTAGTTAATTCAATTAGTAGAGTGAAAGATACTTTTGTAATTTTTTATTGATATTTGAAAAAAACAATAATAAAAAATATAAATAAGGGGGATTTGTAACTTTAAAAGAGGAGAATTATAGAAAGACATTTCAAATGAAATATTTTCCCAATCTTGTCTCCCTTTTCTTCTCTACTCTTAGTCTTCTTTTTTGAATTCAAATTTTCGTTGGCATCTAATTTTGTCTTTAATTATAACCATATCCATCTCCTTCATGATTGAGATAATCTCTTTTTCTTCTTCTCATTCCTATAATTCTTTGTAACTATATGTTCTTTTAGCATCTTTGCAATCTGAATTTGGAATGGATTTCCCCAACGACTAAGGTTGGTGAGAAAAAAGATTTAAATTCAATCCTCTTGGAATTAAGCTGGATTACAACTTTGGAACCCGGTTTGACTTGTATGTAGACACATACACGGACTTACATGATAAAATTAGTGTGCATTTTAGTTTCATAAAAGTTCTATTGACAAATAACACATCCATGAGATTAAGGTTTCAAAATTTTAAATAATTTTTTTATTTATTTCTAATAGTTTTATTTTAATTGCCTTTGTTGGTTTTTATGCTGGGTAAGTTGTTTATATGAGAGATATGTCCAAACGTATTATTGATCGTCCCATGAATATTTCCTTTATAGTTTTTAGCTTCGATCAAACCAGGTGGCTGCATTAATTTGGTCAGTGATTGCTTTATTGTACACGGGGGATGATTGCGAGCGAGGTTTTATTTTTCAAAAAATAATGATTATATTTACTGATAATATTGAAGTTGTATTATATGTAATTAAAACATTTGAAATGATGAAGATTTCTCCTAAGAGATTGATTAAGAGAAATATGTTTTCGTTATTAAGTAGCTCTATTTTTTAAATGAGATTGATTATTCCCGCTCTCTCAATTGTTATTTAATATTTATATTTTTATAGCTTGATTGCCTTGGCTTGCTGCAAAAATGAGCCGAATTACAGAAAGTGGGAGAAAATAAGAGTTGTCTAAAATTCCCCCACTTAAAATTTTTTTTTTTAAATCGGAGAGGGGGCAGCAGAGATCAAGACCAGGGATGCCAGACGACAGAATTATAATCTTAGATATTAAACATTTTTGGCTCACCTTAATAGTGTTAAAATTTACAATATCAGAATTCTTTTTCTATAATAGTCAAATCCATTGTGATCAAAATTATTATTTTTCCAATTTAATATAAGCTACAACATATGGAAATTAGGTTTTGTACCTTCGTCAAAAGTATCACGTTATGAGTTAAAATTTTTAATTCATTCTAAGGTCTATCACATGCTAGAAATTGTGTTAATTGAATTGCCTATAAGGTGATTCATTAATTTAATAACTTTTGGATCCTGTCCCATTATCATGATCTTGGCCGTTCGATTGCGGATCGAGATCAATTTTGAGATTCCCTGAACATGGTAAAAGATTTCACCTAAAATTCCAAAAGGAGCGGTATGATTGACTCGCCTGAAACAGATCCGGCCCCAATTACTACCAATACAGCCGTTCGACTAAAGATGAATGGCTGAGATCTTCTTTGAAAACTATGAAAGTTGACCCTGTTTGGAGCCGTTGCTTTCCTCTTCTCCCCATCGGCCAAGAGCGACGTGTTAAATGTAAGTAGGGGTGTAAATAACTCACGAGTATTTTATGTTTAGCTCGGTTTGACTTAAATTCGTGTTCGTTAATTTTATGCTTGAAAAAATACTCGGCTTAAAATAGATAATTCGTTGAACAACGAACAAAGTTTGAGCTAAAGAGTATTCAGTTTGGCTTGGTTCAAAATTCGAATTCGATGTGTTCAAATTTGAAAAAATATTCGGTTCGTCAATACTATTAGGTTCGTCAATACTATTAAGGTCACATTGAACTTATTTAGTATTGGAAATAAAATTTTGATCTTATATAAGTCAAGTACGAGTCAAACACAAACATTCATTCGACTTAAACTTGACTAAAAAATATAACGAATCAAGCCTAAACACCGTAAATTTTGGACAAGCTCGACTTGATTTGTTTACATCAAAGCTTATCAAACTTTCAAACAAAATTATATATACTTATTAAAAATTATATCAAATTTAAACATAGCCCTGCTCGGCTCAATTTAATTCGGCTCATTTACACCCCTAAATACAAGAGTCGAGATCATCTTGGAAAACTTAAAGTTGATAGTGTGAATTATGCTCCTCCCCATCTGAGCCAATCCATGGCTTTTGCCGTCTCGGACCCATCTCACCGCAAACGGTGTGCACGCCTGCATCATTATGTCCGAAGCTCTCTCTTATTTTTTATTCAAAATTTTAGTTTCCAGTTGATCACAATTTTCGATTTTTTGTCTAAAATATAGTTACTGGCTTTCCTTCGCCTTGAGTTTGATTGACTCGCTTAACGAGCCATCTTGGATCATGCTTACATGGTCATTTTTTTAGACCAATCAAAGTCAACGTCGGAAAATGCGGAGAAAATTTTGGTTTTGGGCAAAGGATTTACCGTTTGTAGATGGTTCGATGCAGCATCTATCAGCCTTGAAAGTTTTTCCCGCACTGGGGGCTTTGATTGAACCCCTTTTTTCGGGATGAGTTCTTCTGCAATGATTGTTCAAATTTCTTTTATAACGAAGCATACCTGTACCTGGTTGTCCATCTATGTAGTGGATGAGAAGTTCCAGTGAAATTCAAGGTGGCTCCTTAAAAGGAGGATGAATCCGAGGTAAAGAAGGGAGGTGGAATACAAGCCGTTGGAACCACAGCTAGAGTAGGGAGAGAAAGAGAAACCCATGCAGCAACAAAAAGGAAAGCAGGAAGACGACGACGATGAAGGTGCAGTTGAGTTTCAAAAAAAGCTGTAGGCCCCGTGGTTCTGGTTGCAGTGATCAAGAGGAGGATGAGGGCACTGCTAGTTCTAAATAGACAACAAGTTCTAAATTGTGAATTGAAGAGGATATACGTTCATCTTAACATTAGAGAATTTGTACATAGGTTCTGACTGTGTTTATCCTAGAACCATATTTAGCTCCGCCCGGGAGCGGCGCCGGTGGAGACGCCGTCGATCATCCCGGGAATCGACGTCTCCACCACCTCGCTCCCGCTCCCAGGCTGAGCTAAAATTTTTCTTTATCCTATTGTCTATCCTATGTTTATCATGGAGGTGGACTTGGAGACGCCTGAGGCTGGATGCACTTACTGACCGTTGATGACAGAATTCCATGCACTCCCACGTGTGTTCACAGTGGGTGGACGCAATAACGGTCTCCTGTTGTCTATCGGAATTCTGTCCGGATTCACCTAACTCCACCGAGTTGATTCCGCTCGACTCACCTCGGTAACTCGCTGACCTAATTTGCCTATTTTCATTCACTTGTCATTCGTTTCAGGTGGTTCCCATTTTCCTGTATTAGTTTTACTGAATACCCGACTAGTATGGCATGTTTATGATGTCTTGGAAAATTTTTTATATTGTTTGATACAATTTTAGTGTTATTTTATGTATGTGTTCACATATATGTATGTATATTTTATTTGTTTGACTTGATGCATGGCCTATTATTTTTGTACGATTATTTGGGACTAAATATGGGTCTTGAATTATTTTTTTATTTATTCTACTATTTGTATTTCTTTATTATTATCTTGATTTGCATGCTAAGTATTATTTGACCGTTTAATGATCTGAACCCATACACAATCATGCATGGTATAGATTTAGTTATTAGGTTGTTAAGTTAGGTTTCAATTATAAGTACTTCGAGCTCACCAGTAGATCGATGCTAAGAGTTTAGCTTGCAAGTTTGTTAGGACTAATTTGTATTTTATCACTCGACTCTGTCAGATTTGACATGATATTACAAGACTAATTTAATAGTGATTTCATCGTAATCCATTTAATTTGGGTTATGAACTAGCCGTTCCTTATTTTCGTGATTTACATCTTAGTTGTAGATTGTTAATATAGGTTTCTTATATATAGATTCTGTTTGTATTTAAAAAATAATTACTAAATGAATGCAAAAATAAGTTATAATAATTTGATTTATTATTTATTATTTTTGTTATATTTTGATTGATTAAATCTCCTAATTTTAATTAAAGATTGGTATTAAATTCTCCTTTTATCAATACTAGGTAAGGTGATGCATCATGCGGGGCCTATACAGGATAAATTTTAATTTTATGTATAAATTTTTATTAAATAATAATATAGATCGTAAAAATTTAATATTTTAAATATAAACTGTGATTGACTTTAAAGATATATCTTATTTAAATAAAAAAATAAATTATAATTATTTGATTTTTTTATTATATTTTTCAAGACAATTAGATAGACTCTTAATTATTAATAAAAAGTTAAAAATTAAGTTTAACTGGGCTTAAACCTATGACATTTTATTGTGAACGATATATTTATTGTTTTTCTTTTAAGAAATTGAGGTTAAAACTCATAACCATCTAGAGGAGGTATTTTTATTATAATTTTTAAATTTTTTAATATTTTATTTGACTTTTAATCTTGGCCTAGTATTGAGTTTTCTTTTTATTAATAAGAGGAGATCATCATAAAATATTTTTTAAAAAAGAGAGAAATTGTCGTATCTTGAGACCACAGAAGACCAATGTGGCCAATGTGTTACAGTGACTTCAAATTAGCAGATCCCCACAATTGTTAAAAAAAATAAAAAAAGGAAAAGGACTCACAGGTATTTTATTCTGGCTTCATTACGCCTTAGAGACGGCAGTGCGAGAACGACTCATATAAGTGCAGAGTGGACGGCTGAAAATTGCCAAAACCATTGCTTGATGTCATCCAGTTTTTGGCCAATCGTTGCTATTTAGGATTTAGTTTCAACAACCATGTAGGTTACATTATAATGCAAATAAACTTGCCTCGTCTATCTCGAATTTGTCTCGAATTCTGCAATTCCCACCAGCAAGTACAGCTTCTCTTGTATGATCAGAAAACAACAATGAAGCCCGTATCCATATCCATATGCAATATTTTCTTTCACGTTGTTTAGACATATTCCACATCCGTGTCTGATTTTTTTTTAAGCCTGTGCCTTACTGTTTATACCTGTTTGTGTCTGCATGTCAAGCGTTAATTTTTTTTTTAAAGTACACTTCTTATTATGTGCAGTGTGAACATTACCAAAGAAACAAACTGCTTGACACAAGAATAGATTTAGACCCTTTAAACACGTGGTTTTCTTTCTTTCTTTTTTCTTTTTATTAAGGAGAAGTATATATAATGGTTTGTAATTAAGCTGACTCGAGTTGAGCATCTCTCTACTATAATTAACCTAACTTAAACCGGCTTAGCTCAAACATGCTTTTGAAGGTGACGTCATACGGTTTGAGACGAATTATTGATGGATTATGCTTGATTCATATCTGATTCAATTAGAATACGAGCCACGCTGGCTGCACTAGTTTATACTCAACTATTCTCTCAAACTTTTTTATGGTATTAAATTTTGTACATGATGAACAATTTGTCATGCATGAATACGTTACGTTCAAATTTAGAGTGCTAATTAATTATTTGAAATACATATTTAAACCAAGCATTTATTTGAGCTCCAAAAATATAAGACCAAGTTAGAGTCGAACACATTTTAAGCTCTGATTAGCTTAGTTTGATTAGACCCCAGCCCAGTAACCCTATTTTCATATCTAAAAATGTGTATTTTCCTTCCCATCAAAAAGAAAATTTCGACTTTCGACAAAACGTTTTGATGCTTAAACTCAAATCACTGCAGAAAACATCACATCGGTAGTTTATTATTAAAGCCAAATTTTGGTGGTGAACAAATCACTTGGATTTAAGCCAATCCTGGTGTGCACGTTTTTACCAAACTATTCTGCACTTGCAGAGATGCATGGGAAGAAGAGTACGGAAACAAGTAGGAGAGCTGTTTTTCGACATTGCCCAAGTGAAAGAGAGGTTGCATGTGTCCATACATGGATCCATGTAAAAGGCAAGTGGCCATGGCGGAGTCCCTAATGTTCTCTTTTCTGTCTTCTCTATATTACAATGCATCCACAGCATGGTTTTCTCAATCATGTCATGACTGTAACCTAACTATTGTTCCTCTTATTTTTCTTTGCTTCAATCTGTCTTTTACGTTGCTTTCTTGTAGATATGTCCCCTCTCTTTGGAGAGTTGTGAACTCCAACGTTTATATAATCTTAATTCCAGGATTTTCTTCCTTCACCAACGTTGGAGTACCTTCCTTGAGCTTGTCCCTTACCACTGCAAAAGAAGTGGTACATTGTTCTTCCTGGCATTTGATTTTTCTTTTTATTGCATAGAATGAGGACTTCAAGAATGACTGCAACGGCAACAGTCTTCTCATTCAGCAGGTGAAACAAGCCTTCAAGCCAAAAAAACATGGCAGACGAGAAGTCGGTCGCACTCGAGCTTGTTAACAAGGAAGCTGTTGATCTGGTATGTTTTTTCTGTAAATTCTACCATTTGGTTTTTCACAAATCTAAAATGTGAACGATGAATAATAGTTCTCCACCATTGTCTATATCATTGTCATTGCCTAAACTTGAACTCAACTAAGCTGCATGAGAGACTCTGATCTAGTGTATCATTGATTGGGTGCTTTGTTATTCAACTTGATGCAATGATAACATAAAACTCGTGGAAAAACAAAGTGGCAATTTTTGTTAATAACACGCCTTAAAAGAAAAAAACTATGAGATGCTTTCATTTGAATTTATGTATTCATATATGTACTTTAAAGAGGAGCAGAGGTAGAAGAAACTTGGATGATCAAGGCTATCTGAAAAGTTATGACTTTCACGAATTGCACTAGTTTTATTATCATGAGGAATGGCAGACAGGATCTATTTTCCCCGACCATATCGTGGAAGAAGACGACGACGACCAAGTTATATATATTCCTTTTGTCAATGTCATCGTAGTCATATGATACCTTTTTCCAAATGACAAAACATCACAGGACAATTGATGCTTAGAGAAGCATTGATATAGTTGTAGTTCATTGCAAAGCTGGTAATCAGGATGAAAATCATGATCTTTGACAACTAAAAATGCACAGGAAAACATTCCCATTGAGGAAGTTTTCGACCACTTAAAGTGCACAAAGGAAGGTCTTACTAGTGATGCAGTCCAAGAACGATTGCTGGTGTTTGGCCACAACCAACTTGAGGAGAAAAAGGTAAGCCATTACAGCATATAAGATTTCAGAATACAGTTCTAATCAATTCCTTCATGAACTTGTATTAACTATGCCTACTTCTCAACTGACCTGCAGGAAAACAAAATTTTGAAATTCCTGGGCTTTATGTGGAATCCCCTGTCATGGGTCATGGAAGCTGCTGCTCTCATGGCCATTGCTCTTGCTCATGGCGGGGTATATCTATAAATTCTGCTCTTTCTAAGCTTCCTAATCTACAAAAGTAAAGTTACTTTGATGAACTGCAAAGCTGTGGAAACCATTTGTCCTGCAGCATAAGCCCCTGGACTACCATGATTTTATTGGTATCATGGCTCTGCTTATAATCAACTCCACTATCAGCTTTATAGAGGAAAATAATGCTGGTAATGCTGCTGCTGCGCTCGTGGCTCGCCTTGCTCCAAAAGCCAAGGTGAGTCTGCTGGACTATTTCTGTTTAAGCAAGAAAACTCACACATGGATCGTAGATTAGGACCTACATCCTCAATCTTTTTGAAGATAGCGTGAAAAAGGAGATTCACTTCTTTTTGCGTAGATATTATCTAAATAATTTTTGGATAAAAGATATAAGATATATTCTCATACAAATATATATTATCATATTAGGTCTTACGCGAGGGAAAATGGAGTGAGGAAGATGCATCTGTGCTTGTCCCTGGTGACATAATCAGCATCAAACTTGGTGATATCATTCCGGCTGATGCCCGCCTTCTTGAAGGAGATCCTCTGAAGATTGATCAGGTATCAGCCTTTTCGTCATCAAAAGAAGTTTAGGAAGGCAAGATGATGCCTTATTGTGAGAATATTTCAGTCTGCCCTTACTGGAGAATCTCTGCCAGTGACCAAGAATCCTGGTGAATCTACTCAGGTTCAACTTGCAAGCAAGGAGAAATTGAAGCAGTTGTGATTGCTACTGGAGTTCACACTTTCTTTGGCAAAGCAGCTCCTCTGGTGGAGACTACCACACATGTTGGCCATTTCCAGAAGGTAAGTGCCCAAATCAGACTTTGATCATACTACAAATCACAGTTGTGCCTCTTCACATTTTGAATGAATAATCATTACATATCATGGTTTCACTTGTTCTGTTCCAGGTTCTCACGTCGATTGGAAACTTCTGCATTTGCTCCATTGCAATTGGCATGGCCATTGAAATAGTTGTGATATATGGCATTCAGAAAAGGGAATACCGTCCTGGAATTGACAACCTTCTGGTTCTCCTCATAGGTGGCATTCCCATAGCAAAGCCAACAGTTCTCTCAGTCACCATGGCTATTGGCTCTCATCGTCTTTCACAGCAGGTTTGTTTGTTGCATACAAAACCTCAACATCACTAAATATTACTTCCCGCATTTTACAGACATGAAATGGTTGCAGGGGGCCATAACCAAAAGAATGACCGCTATAGAGGAGATGGCTGGCATGGATGTGCTGTGCAGTGACAAGACTGAAACATTGACACTGAACAAGCTGTCTGTCGACAAGAAAATGATTGAGGTCATATATCTGATTCCTCGGTTATTTGATGACCTCAAATGCTTACAACAACAGATAGGAACCTTAATTATAAACAATCTTAATCAAAGTGGTAAAAGCATACAGCATTTTAGTAGCATCAACCAAATTTCAGACGACCAACCAAGAAGTTGAAGGAACCCTTAAAATGACGCAGGTTTTTGCCCATGGAGTTGACAAGGAAACAGTGGTTCTTATGGCTGCTAGAGCTTCAAGGCTAGAGAATCAAGATGCAATAGACACAGCAATTGTTGGATTGCTATCTGATCCAAAAGAGGTGCAAACATGGCAGCTTACCTCAGATACCAATAATCAATTTACACGATTCTTTGAACTGAAATGGCAGATTTCCATTTCGTTACAGGCAAGAGCAGGGATTCAAGAGGTTCACTTCCTTCCATTCAACCCCACTGATAAAAGAACAGCACTAACATACACTGACGCTGCTGGAAAAATGCAGAGTAAGCAAAGGTGCACCAGAGCAGGTACTGGGATATGTTGAGCTTGTTCTTGCAGAAGAAAACAAGTTGGATGTCAAACGGAGAAAATAAGGATTTCAGATTTCATTTTATCCTTACTAGCAGCACATATCTAATGCTAAAACTCTCCAACTAGTAGGTTCTAAATCTTGCACACGACAAGCCAGAAATTAAACATCGCGTGCACGCTGTGATTGATAAATTTGCTGAACGTGGACTGAGATCCCTTGCAGTTGCACGTCAGGTAAGAAACATCGAGGTCCAAGTTCTTCTTGTTTAAAGTCTGAAAAAGACATCACTTTAACATATGTAAATACATAAAACCTTGCCAACAGGAAGTCCCAGCTGGTACAAAAGACAGCCCTGGAGGTCCCTGGCAATTCGTTGGCCTTCTCCCCCTCTTTGATCCTCCTCGTCATGATAGTGCAGAAACCATCAGAAGGGCTTTGGATCTTGGGGTCAGTGTAAAGATGATCACAGGTACAAACTCAACTATGTTATCTTCTTAATCTTTTTTATATTGCTTCAGTTCATCGTTTTCAGAACTTTCAAAACACAAAACACTGATAAATTCACCATTTCTTTTTGAAGGTGATCAATTGGCAATTGCAATTGAAACTGGTAGTCGTCTTGGAATGGGCACAAACATGTACCCATCTTCCTCTTTGTTGGGGGAGAGCAAGGATGAGAGAGTTTCAGCTCTGCCCATTGATGAACTTATAGAGAATGCCGATGGCTTTGCTGGAGTCTTTCCTGGTATTTTTCCTTCTCATATAAATCTCAAATTCACCAACTACAACAAATTTTCGTCTAAAAACATACAATTGCAATGTACTCATGCTAAAAGAGCACAAGTACGAGATTGTAAAGAAACTACAAGCAAGGAAGCACATCTGTGGCATGACTGGAGATGGAGTCAATGATGCCCCAGCCCTGAAGAAGGCCGACATAGGAATTGCAGTGGCTGATGCAACTGATGCGGCAAGAAGTGCTTCTGATATAGTTCTCACAGAGCCAGGTTTAAGTGTCATTATAAGTGCTGTACTGACAAGCAGGGCAATTTTCCAGAGGATGAAGAACTACGCGGTAATTTTATGTGTTCTTCAATCCAACACTTCAAACACCTAGAACGCTATTATCGTTGCACTGTACTTCATGAATCTCAATATTAGAAAAGTGAATATTTACTCAGTCCGTATTGTGGTATGTACTCCCTAACTGCTCTATATGCTCTTGAGTAAGAGACCTAATATCCATTTTTAACTTCTGATATGCATATGTTTCTTATTACCAAACAGTTGGGGTTTGTGTTATTGGCTATCTGCTGGAAATTCAACTTTCCTCCTTTTATGGTTCTGGTGATTGCCATTCTAAATGATGGTTAGTAGTTCAGCTTTTATTTTTCCATTCTTGTCATATTCCTGTATAAAGCCAATATCCCTTGGGTAGATATCTATCTAATCGAGATATCCTGTCCCCCACCTAAATTCACATACAATTTTTCTTATAAAACAATTGTGTAGGTACCATCATGACAATCTCTAAGGACAGAGTGAAGCCTTCTCCGGGGCCTGACAGCTGGAAACTGAGTGAAATTTTTGCAACAGGAGTTTTCATCGGAACTTACTTGGCCATTGGAACTGTCATATTTTTCTGGGCTGCCTACAAAGCTGACTTCTTTACTGTAAGTAAAAACAGTGTTTTAATAAAGTAAAAAAGAAACTGAAATGGTTAGAAGCAGATAGTATACTTCTTGATATCAAGTGCATTCACCAACAAACTCAATTGTATTACTAGGACAAATTTGGCGTACCCAGTTTTGATCAGGATATGGAAAAGTTAGGGTCAGCAATATATCTGCAAGTGAGTGTCATCAGCCAAGCTTTGATATTGTAACCCGCTCAAGAAGTTGGTCCTATTTTGAACGCCCTGGTCTACTACTTGTTACTGCCTTCATCATGCTCAACTGGTATGGTAAATTCTATTTCCAGTTCTTTAAGCCTTGGAATCAAGTATAGACTTAAGAAAATTCAAGAACTAAAACTTTGTGTTTTCTTCTATCTTTACAATTGCCAGATTGCCACCCTTCTTGCTGCCAAAGCAAATTGGGGCTTTGCTCAGATAAAGGCCATTGGTTGGAAGTGGACTTGAGTCATCTGGCTTTACGACATCTTATGCTACATCTTCCTTGATCCAATCAAATTTGGTGTTAGATATGCTCTCAGTGGACAAGCATGGAATCTCATGCTCAACCAAAGGGTTTGTAACTTTCGCTTCATACAACTCTTTTGAGTTCTACAAGCCCAGCAGTACAATCCTCTCAATTTTTGGTTATTTCATATGAAACAGACTGCTTTCACAAATCAGAAAGATTATGGAAAAGAAGCAAGGGAAGCAGCATGGGCCTGTGAGCAACGAACACTGCATGGTTTGCAGTCCGCAGAGCCTACCAAAATATTCTCTGAGAAAACTACTTTTAGGGCATCAATTTAATGGCCGAAGAGGCAAAGAGACGAGAAGAAATTGCGAGGTAAGCAAAGAGAATGGACACATCATCAGGCATTCCTTTTCTTTACAAAATTGACCGTAATAACTCAAGAATATCATGTGTGACTTTTTCCTCTTCCATAACAGGTTGAGGGACCTTCACACGCTAAAAGGGAGAGTGGAGTCCTTTGCCAAACTAAAGGGTTTGGACACTGAAGCTATCAACCAGCACTACACCGTCTAGAATTCTATCTACACAGCTCAATGGTTCAGATCATGGAAGCTATCAATCAGGCACCACAAGGACCACCCAGTACATCTACCTATCTCATATCCAATCTGAGGAGTCCATTTATTCAATTCTCTTCAATTTCGACAAAACTCCATCGCATCTATCTATGTATTCCGTCCTATGTAATAATCATTACTTCGATAACTGTCACCAAATAAATGTATATACTTCTTAAATCAAATCCATTACAATTTCAACCATTATTCTTATCACATTCCACGAAATTGCATTCAAACATGACAAAATTCAACATCATAACTTCAAATATTTATTCATAATCTGTCACCACATAAACATGCTACTTTGATCAAATCCTTCACTACTACTACTATTCTTCCATCACATTCCATGAAATTGCATTCCAAGGTGACAAAATTCAATAACATAAGTTCATTCCATTTACTTCAAGCATTTATTCATAAGCAGTCAAACACAGTACAAAAGTAGAACATATCAAATTTGGTGATAAAACTAGCCACCAACAAGTTCGGATAATACATGAGTAAACATGAACTGGTACCTATATCAGCAAATTGTTCTAAGCAGCAGCAGTGGAAGAGATCATCCCGGTCTTCCTAGCATAAGCAAAGATGCCGCCGGCGTCAATCACCGGCCCGGCGTCGCCGATGGGCTTGAGCTTGTACACCTTCCCGGTGGTGTGGTTCACCAGCCGGCACTCCTCCACCTCCACTGTCACCACGTCGCCGGTGGCGCACTCCTCGCACAACCTCCCCTCCGATTCCAGCGGGTAGATCTCCCCGGTAGCCACCGAGTTCCGGAAGAAGATCCGAGCGTAGGACTCGGCGACGACGGCGCGGGCGCCGGCGGCCCCGAGCGCGACGGGGGCATGCTCGCGGGACGAGCCGCAGCCGAAGTTGTCGCCGGCGATGACGATGGAGTACTTGGTCCGGTCGTCACCGGCGGCGACGAAGCGGGTGGGGTAGGCGGCGGTGGGGAGGCCGACGAAGGCGAAAGATCCGAGCTTTCTGTACTCGTCGGGGTTCGAGGGGACGAGGGTGAGGTGCTCGGCGGGGATGATCTGGTCCGTGTCGATGTTGTCCTTGACCACGTAGCACAGCCCATGGAAGGTCGTCGGAGCTGGTTCTCCGCCTCCCGATTCGCCGACTACGCCTGCGGTGGAGGTGGCGGTGACGCGGAGCGGGCGGCGGCGTGCGGCGCCTGCGGCGAGCTTGAGGGGCGTAGCGCCGGCGGCGAGCTTGAGGGGCGTAGCGCCGGCGGCGGTGCGGAAAGAGAAGGCTAGGGGGATAGAGTGGGGTGATGCGACGGAGAAAGGCCGAGTCTTCGGGCGGGTTGTCGTCGCCGGCGAGGCGGCGGCGGCAGCCATTTCGCCGGCGAGGTAGGTGGGGAGTTGCGGCGGCGGCGAAGAAAATGCTGGGAACGAGAACGTCCCGTCGCTCGATGGAAAACTGCCAAGAAGATGTTGGAAAATTGCCAAAAAATCGTCGGAACTTGCCGGAAAACCAGATTCGTTGGAATTTGCCAGATCTTCCACCAAGTTCATCTAGTCGAACCTGATCACACTTCGGATGCCACCGAATGCCGAATTCGAGCTCTGAAACGTGAGACAAAACCCTAGCCGTTGCTGATTGTCGACGATGCGAGGTATAATTACCTCTGAATTAATTATTTAAAATTGATTATTACTAGCACAACATGCTAGGATTGATTGTTTGATATGATGAATGCTTGATTGTGAATGAAGTAATGGTTTGCATGACTTGTTTGATAGTGAATGGATATTAGTAATCTAATTAAGTCAAGTAAATCTGCACATGCTAACTGACTACAACATAACTTAAAAAATATAATAAAATTGGTATGAATAGGATGAGTTAGAGTTATTTCTACACTGATAATTATTTGACTGTTGATGGATGTTGATTGCATTGTGAGTGTGTTGATCATGATGAGTTTGATGCATCAATCAGTTAGTAGGCATTAGCTTTTAGATTTAATGTGTAGGGACGAAGCAGGAGCTCGCTGCCTATGCACGAGGACACGCTTGGAGCTTCTGCCAGGTTCGTTTGGACTCGCTTCTTATTTTATTTCTATACACCATCGTGCTTTGTTTTTGCAGGTAAGCGGACGTGTCGAGTGGTGGATTTATTGTATCCCACTCCATGCAGGCCATTTAGTCGCATGTTATTTTTGGATTAATAACCCTCAAGGATAAGATCCCTTGAGTTTTTTCAAAACTCATACAGCTCACGATGCCTTTGGGCCTATTATATAAATCCTTACCTAGACCTATATACATGTGATTTTAGCATTTTTAGTGAGAGATGGAATGAGGGAATTTCGACAACCGTGCTACGAGAGCAGGCACGTGCTAGTCAATAGCGGGTTTGGAACTGGTGAGCATCCACTCCATTCTTGTGGGATCCTGACAACTCTACATTTGAGTTCCTCAAACCCGGAGAGGTGTGGAGGTTTATGGGTACTGCTGTGCAGTGCATGTCTAGACTTATGGCATAAAAGGGTACTGAAGGAGTATGTCTAAGAGTACTTGTAACACCCCGTTTCGGCTCACCCGTGAACCGACCCGGAAATGTCACCGGCGACCGAACCGTTCGCTAATCTATTGGGTTCGGTTAAGCCGTCCAGGATCTGCTCTCGGCGTTTTAAGATGGAGATGCAAACATAAGATGCATGAATGAGAACAATTGGGTTCTAACGGAGTCCTACATGCATGACATGACGTGCGAGCAAAGACAAAACAAAACAATAAATGAGAAACCAAAAGAAAATATACACTATTACGAAAAAACGGACAGAGTTTCCCCTAAAAGTGCAATAAGGGCCAACCTGTCCACAACAAAAGTATATAAATATTTTATGAAAATACGATAACAAAACATAACAATCTACCATGACATTCAATCATTATCTCATTTGTTTCACGTGAGCCGAGTCTAAACTCCAAGGCTCCTTACTCATTCACATTTATCCGTTCGTTTCATAACAAGTAATTCATTCAAGCAAACACATCAAAATTATCATTTACATAACAATAACACACCATCATTATACATACGTTACACGCGGCAGGTACATGTGTACGCGGTTCCGTGCTGCTCCTCCGCAGTCCCGACAGCTTTCATCGCTCGCATTCCTCACCTACATATATATAGAAAAACCGTCAGTAACGAGTGTTACCGGCCCAGAAAATAACTAATATCAATATGGCATAGGAGAGCAAACTCTCCTGTTGAATCAAAACCATATACTTCCTCAAGAACTCTCATCAGGGCACATACGGGAGCCATCGCCGTCGGGCCGTCGCCCTCGGGTCGACAGCGTCCCCCTTTCTTTCTCATCCTCATACCTTGGCCATTTCTCTATCGCTTCTCGCATCAAATTTCATTCCTTATCGCCCTCTGCACCTTCCATATTACTCCTGGCCTTGAGCACAAAGGCCGAGCACTCTCAGGTAGTCGCCTTCAGTACCCTTTGAACCACAAGTCTAGACATGCGCTGCATTGCAGTACCTGTAAACCTCCACACTTCTCCGGGTTTGAGGAACTCAAAGGTGGAGTTGTCCGGATCCTTCGGGAACGAAGTGGGTTCTCCCCAGCTCCAGAGCCCGCTCTTCCGGGCACATGCCCTATCTGAAGACGTGGCCGCAAGTAACCCTCATTCCATCTCTCACTGAAAACGTGAAAACTATACATATATAGGCCTGGGTTGGGATTTATACAATAGACCCGAAGGCAACTTGAGCTGGATCTGAAGTTCGAAAACAAACTCGAGGGATCTCATCCTCGAGGGTTATTAATTCAAAAAAAGAACTGTTGGCTAAATGGCCCGAGTTAAGTGGGATCCGATAAAACGCCACTTAACTCGTCCTGCACATGATAAATCAAATACACAATGGAGTAGCGTAAAAACAGAGAACGAGTCCTAAACGGACCTGATAGAAGCTCCAAACGGGTCCACGCGCCTAGGCAGCAAGCTTCTACACCGTACCTACACAATCAAACTAAAAACTAACGCCCGCATGATGAATCACACATCCTATAGCATGCACGCACAATCAACACAATCACGCATCAATCAACACACATTAACCTATATCAATTCTAGCAAGTCTACTTAGGTTAGTTTGCATTAGATTATGATAATTACCTAGTTACCCTAATTAGTTTCTTAGCCTCCATTTTTAACACCACTCAATCAAGCAAATTTCACATTTTATCCTTAATCAAATCTACATTTATATATATTATTATAACATACAATTCACCAATTCTAACATGCAATTCTAATAATCAATACTTTCAAATAATTAAATTAAAATAAATTATACCTCGCGTCGTCGAAAATCGGCGACGGCTAGGGTTTCCGTTTTGTGGCTCGAATCTCGAATTCAGCACCTAGCGGTTTCCCACGAATCAATTTTCCCAGAATCCAATTTTCCGGCGGTTCCGGCGGTTTTCCGGCGAGTGTCGGCGGTTTTCCGATGGATTTCGGCGGTTTTCCGGCGACGATCCGGGTATCGCTTCCTCATCTCATCTTCTCTCTTCATTCCTTGCCACCAATAGGTTCGTCGGACATCGTGGTACATCTTCACTCCACCTGGGTGTCCTGAGCATCTCGACGTGCGAGCTTCGTGAAGAATAGTACTTCGAAGTCCAAGATACTCTGGAACATTAGGCACGAATAGTCGGCCTCTCAATCTGACTAATCCGTCTGTATCCCTGGCCAATTCCTGATGTGTTCTGTGTTCCAACCATTGCTTCAACTGCGGATCTGCCTCCTGTGCAATCCGAATCTGCTCAAGCACGCTTAATTGAATCGTAAGTCGCGCCATCATCCCAACTAACTGTCTCTGGCTCGTAGTGTGCTCGGTCACTGACAATGGTGCAAATCCTGCGGTGTACAAGAATCCTGGCTTCCTGCTCAATGCATCGGCTACCCCATTCGCTTTGCCCTCATGGTATGCTATGTCGACCTCGTAATCAGCTAGCATCTCCAACCATCTCCTCTGTCTGCTATTCAGATCCTTCTGCGTGAAGATATATTTTAGACTCTGGTGATCAGTTAGAAGTCTGAAAGATGTCCCATATAGATAGTGCCTCCATATTCTGAGAGCAAATATGACTGCAGCAAGCTCTAGGTCATGAGTAGGATAGTTACGCTCGTGCACCTTGAGCTAACGAGATGCATAAGCAATAACCTTATCCTTCTGCATCCAAACACAACCTAAGCCAATCCCTGAGGCATCAGTATACACTACAAAATCCTCATGCCCCTCAGGCAATGCGAGGATAGGCGCCGAAGTCAACCTCTCCTTTAGCATCCTGAAACTCCGCTCACATTCGTCTGTCCATATGAACCGTTCCTCTTTCCTAGTCAGTCGCGTCAGAGGGGCTGCTATGGAAGAGAAGTCCTGAATGAACTGTCTGTAGTATCCAGCCAATCCCAGAAAACTCCGAACCTCCGTAGGTGTCTTCGTTTGTTCCCACTGCACTACTGCCTCTATCTTAGCTGGATCCACTGAGATGCCTGATGCTGAGATGATGTGGCCAAGAAAATTCACCTCTGACAACCAGAAACTGCACTTCGAAAATTTCCCATACAACCTATGCTCTCTCAGTGTTTGCAACATAATCCTCAGGTGTTGCGCATGTTCTTCCTTAGATGAAGAATATACCAGTATGTCATCCACAAAGACGATCACAAACTGGTCCAAGTACTGATTGAACACTCTGTTCATCAAGTCCATAAATATTGCTGGAGCATTGGTCAATCCAAACGGCATGACCAGAAACTCGTAGTGTCCATATCTCGTCCCGAACGCAGCTTCGGGATGTCTTCTGATCTAATCCTCAGTTGGTAGTATCCTAATCTCAAATCAATCTTCGAAAAGACAACTGCTAAGCTCAACTGGTCAAATAAATCATCAATACGAGGAAGAGGGTATCTGTTCTTAACCGTTGCATGGTTTAGCATCCTGTAATCTATGCATAACCACATGCTTCCATCCTTCTTCCTCACAAATAACTCCGGTGCGCCCCAAGGGGAAACACTCAGTCTGATGAATCCTTGGTCCAACAATGTCTGTAGCTGTTCCTTCAGTTCCTTGAGCTCCAAAGGTGCCATCCTATACGGAACTCTCAAAATTGGGGTTGTGCCAGGCATCAACTCGATGGCAAGATGCACCTCTCTGTATGGCGGCAATCCAGTAATCTCCTCAGGAAACACATCTATAAATTCGCAGACCACTAGAATCTCCTCTATACTCGGTTGTTCCCCTGGTCCACTCTACTATGACTGCTGTTGGGGAGCTAGAAGTGCAAGTCTCTGCTAAGGCACTGGGAGTGTCAACTGCTGGCTCTGGCTAGTCGGACACGTTGCAGCCCTATGTCCCTGTTGACCGCAACTGTAATAGGCCCTAGTGCCTCCTCTGCACTCTGCGGCCCTATGTCCTGGCTGACCACAGTTGTAACAAACCCTAGTGCCTACTCTGCACTCTGCGGCTCGGTGCCCTGGCTAACTGCAATTGTAGCATACATCTCCATCTTAAGACACCGAGGGCAGATTTGGGTCGGCTTAACCGAATCCAGTATATTAGCGAACGGTTCGATCGCTGGTGATATTTCCGGGTTGGTTCACAAGTGAGCTAAAACGGGGTATTACGTAAATAGATCTGGTAGAAGCTCCAATCGTGTATACACGCCTAGGTGGCGATCTCCTACTCTGTACCTACACATCAAAACTAAAAATAAACGCCCGTTATGATGCATTCACTCATCTTATATCACACACATCAAAGCACTCATTCCATCAAGTCAGACACATCAATCCATAGCCGATTTTCTAGGCTACGTTGCATTTAATTAACAATACATGTTTAATTTACTTCATTAGTTCCTTAACATTTATTTGAATACAATTTAATCACACAATTCATTTTTATTTACATTTATCACATCAATCACTCAAATCCTAGTATGTTGTTCGAATAATTATCACTTTTAAGTAATTAGGTCAAAGTTAATTATTCCTTGGGTCGTCGGTAATCCGAAACGGCTAGTTTTCGGTGGTTTTCGAAAATTTTCTAGCCTTTTTCAATGTTTTTTCGGTATTCTCGTGATTTTTCAATGACTTTTTCGGCAAGGCAATTGGGGTTATGGGTCAGCACTAGTTCGGCGAGCTTAGGCCGATTGTAGTGGTGGTGAGGGTGGCAATGGCAACTAGTTGGTCGATCACTCCTCCGATTGGCCCTTGGCCGACCTTAGCGGAGACGCTGATTGTGGGGAAAAGCATGTCTAGGTCGAGGGGAAGGGCGTTGGCATTACGACAGTGGCAGAGCAGCACGGCCAGTGTCGAATTGATGTCGGGATGCACGGCACTAGGGCATGGTGTCGAGGCATTGTGAAAGCCGGGCGGTAGCCAGGAAGGCTCGGGATGGCACGACGATGACTCAATGGTGGTCGACCGTGGCGTGGAAATAACTAAAAATAATAACTAACTAGTAATAAATTCTAAAAAATCAAAAAAATAGGGAAATCCCATAAAATATAATACACACCATAACATCAAAATAACATGTTTTATAATTAATAACCCACCCATACTATTATATAACATGTCTTAATGTATTATTTAGCCTAAAAATAATTTTACAATCAAATACATCAAAAAAATAACTGCATACTATCATATACTCTGATAACTCATTTCTCATTATTTTTCTGACATTATTATCATATACTTGGGTACACTTAACCCTCATAGCTCATAACGTACTGCTAGGCTCGGTTCGGCATGTGGGTCATGAAATTGACTCAACTCGAACCGACGGTTAAACCGACTAGTTTGCTACTGTAAAACTCTGGCTTGAGTCACAAGTTTTATAACTTTTCCTTTTTAGAAAAATTTCGTCTTCAAAATTTTACCCAATGAAGTTTCAAACTTATCCATAATCTGAAAGAGGTAAGTCTCAACTATAGTACCTAATTGTGAAGCTGTTTGCTCGAACATCTCCAGGTATTTCTTCTTCATCTCATTTTCACATTCACATGTGGGTTCTTCACTCCTCGTCGAGTCCATTGCACTCATGCTAGGGGAACTTTCTTTCTTTGGAGAATCTTCACTCGATGATCCAAAATTTGAGCTACATCTTCTGGATATGTTAGGTCTAGTTGTAGCTCTATCTCTTTGAAACAGACAATATGAGAGTTGTCTGGATGGTACGCCTTCAACAATGTCACATAGAAGACATTGTGCACAGCTACTGGATGAGGCGGCAATGCTAGCCTGTAAGCAACTGGTGTAATGCGCTTGATCACATCAAATGGTCCTATATATTGTGGAGTGAGTTTCTATTGTATCCCAAATCTCATACTTTCCTTAGTCAGAGAGACCTTCAAGAGAATGTAATCTCCTAATGTGAAATGAACCTCACGTTTGCACTAATCAACATAACTTTTTTGTCTATCCTGAGCTAACCTCATTCTCTTCTTGATCTGCATTACCACTTTCTGTGTCTACTAGTTCATTTCTGGCCCAACTACTACTAGCTCGTTATTCTACACCCAACATACTGGGGATCAACATACTAGAGGTAAATGCTCTTCGCAACTTCCTTCGAAGTCCATAATGTATGGTCGGAGCAAATCCTCCAAGATCTGTATGGTTCTCTCAGTTTGCCTATCTGTCTGAGGGTGAAAGGTTGTACTGAATCTCAACTTGGTGCTCATAGCTGCCTGGAAAACTTTCCAAAATCGAGATGTAAACCTCGGATCCCTTTCTAATATGATCTCTTGTAGCACTCCATTAGCCTAACTATCTGGTCTCTATTTAGCGTGACCAAAGTGATCAATGGGTAATCCATCCTCATTGGTATGAAGTGTGTGCTCTTTGTGAGTTGATCTACTATGACCCATATTACATCCTTTTTTAGCGGGTAGAGAAAGTGACTACAAAATCGTACGCTATGCTCTCCCACTTCCACTCTTGGGTTTCCAATGGCTATAATGTTCTACCTGGGCATATGTACTCATCTTTCACTTGTTGGCACACTAAACATCTGGCAACTGTGTCACCAATATGCCCTCTTCATTCTTGGCCACCAATATGTATGTCGGACATCAGGATGCATCTTCTCTCCACCTGGATGCATGAGCATCTCGATGTGTGAGCTTCATGAAGAATCGTACTTTCAAGTCCAGGATACTCTGGAATATTTGGCACAAATAGTTGACCTCTCAGTCTGACTAACCCATCTATATCTCTGTCTAATTCTTGATGTGTTCCTTGTTCCAACCACTGTCTCAACTATTGATCTGCTACCTATGCAACCCTAATATGTTCAAACACGCTTGGTTGAATGGTCAGTCATGCCATCATTCCAACCAATTTTCTCTGGCCTATAGCACATTGGGTCGCTAACATCTGCTACAATTCCTATTGCTGAGATGTATGGCCAGAAAGTTCACTTTTGATAACCAAAAACTGCACTTTAAAAACTTCTCGTACAATCTATGCTCTCTCAGTGTCTGCAGCACAATTGTTAGATGTTGCTCATGTTTTTTACTAGATGAAGGGTATACCAATATCTCATCTACAAAGATGATAAAAAACTGGTCCAAATATGGACTGAGCATTTTGTTCATCAAGTTCATAAATACTGCTTGAGCATTGGTGTAAAAACCGTGACTCAAGTCAGGGTTTTATAGTCAAAACTAGTCGGTTTGACTTTTATTTTCAGTCAAGTCAATTTTAAAACACGTATTCCGAGTTGAGGCTGGTCTTGCGTTATGAACCATGAGAGTCATGTGTGCCCAAACATATAATGATAACGTCAGTACGGCAACAACAAAATGAGTTATCAGAATATATGAGAGTATGCCAGATTTTTTCTTTATTTATTTTAATTAAATTGTAGAATTATTTTTAGGCTGAATAACGTATTAGGACGCGTTACGGGCAATTTGGGTGGGCTATTAGTTATAGTGCATGTCATTGATGTGTATTATATTTTATAAGATTTCTTTTTACGAGTTAGTATTATTTTGACTTGAGTCGGAGTTGAGTCAAGTTTTAATTATGAGATAACTCTTCGTTTTTCTCACTTAACCATTTGTTTTTCTCACCTGACTATTCATTATTCTCAACTGACCATTCGTTATTCGACACTTCCGTCATTCAGCCACCATCATGTTTCTCACCCAACTTCTTCCTTCTTCTTTTTCTTCTTTCCCTCTTCCCCACATATCCTCACTCGAGCTGGCCACAACCTTGTCAACATCGCCGTGTGACTAACTATTAGGTATAGACTTTTTAACCGATTTAATTATTCAAATTTTATATTTATTAGCACAGCATGCTAGGACTGATTAACTGTTGTGATAAATGTCTGATTGTGAATGAAGTGATAATTTACATGATTTGATTGATAGTTAGTGATCTAATTAAGCAAATTAAATTTGAGCATGATAATTGACTGCAACATAACTTAGAAAGACATAATAAAATTGGGATGAATAGGATGAGATATTTTTACATTGATGATTGTTTGACTATTTTTAGATGATGATTGCATTGTATGCGTGATGTTCATGATGAGTTTGATGCATCATTCAGTTAGTAGGCATTAACTTCTAGATTTGATGTGTAGGTACGGAGTAGGAGCTCGCCACCTAGACGTGTGGACACGATTGGAGTGTCTACCAGGTATGTTAGGACTCGCTTCTGGTTTTATCTCTATGCTCTATCATGTGTTGATTTTACAACTAAGCGGACGTGTAGAGTTAAGGATTTATTATATCCCACTCCATGCGGGCCATTTGGTAGCATTTTATTTCCGAATTAATAACCCTTGAGGATGAGATCCTTTGAGTATGTTTTCGAAAACAAGATTCACTACAAGTTGCCTTCAGGCCTATTATATAAATCCCTTAGTAGACCAATATATAGTTTTATCGAGTTTTCAGTGAGATGAGAGAGGGAAATTTGACAGCCATGCTACGCGAGCGGGCACTTGCCTGTCAAAGCGGGCTCTAGATTAGTGAGTGGATTGTTCCAATCTCTAAGGATCCTAACAACTCCGATTTTGAGTTCCTTATATCCGGAGAAACATGGAGGTTTACAGGTACTATTTAGTACAACACATATTTGGACTTATGGTTCAAAGGGTACTAAAGGCGATTGTCTGCGAGTATTCAGTCTTCGTTCTCAACACCAGGAGAATTATGGAGGTAAGGAGAGGGCTTAGGATATACTAGTAGTCCCAAGGGACCAGTAAATGAAATGAGAAAATCAGCAGCAGTAGAACAGTTAGTTCAGATGCTACCGGGTCTGCAGCCCAGTGGCTCCTCAGTAGGTCCCTTTAGAGAATTCACGAGAAGTATATGAATGTTTTCTTTCATATGAGAGTTTGCTCTCATTGCCAGTTTGATATTAGTTATTTTCTGGACCGGTAACACTCGTTACTGACGTGTTTTTGTAATATATATATATGTGATAATAATGAGGAGGATGAGACAGCCTAAATGGAGGAGCAGTGATGTCTTTTGCATATACACACGTCAGACGATAAAATGTTAATGTTTTGTTTATGTTGTCATTATATTAAAAATGATGTAAGTTATGACAATTGAATTCATATGATATGAAAAGTAATTAAAATTCACATATGGATTGAGACCCAAGATTTAGAATGAATTATGCAGCAGATTAGAATTTTGTGTAAATATGAATGCATGATATATTTTTATATATTTATACATATTGATTTGACAAGGTGGATCTTAATTGCACTTTTAAGGAAAATTTTGTCCATTCTATTTTCGGAATTTTTATCGACTTTAACGTACTTATTTTGTTTGATAAACTAGTTATCATGTCATTTATGTAGTAGAATGTTAGGTTTATTTTTGTGCATTCATCCATGCATGGCGATAGACATCTTCCATCTCGAGACGCCGAGAGTAGATCCTTAGGGTTGGGTTTGGGTTAGCCGACCTAACCGAGACCAGTGACATTCTGATTTGGTTCCCAAGCGTGAACAGGATTTAGGGTGTTACAATTAGTCAATCCAAAAGGCATGGCCAAAACTCGTAATGGTCATATCTAGTCTTGAATGCACTCTTTGGGATGTCTTATACTCTAATCTTCAACAAGTAGTATCATGGCCTCAAATCAATCTTCGAGAAGACGACTATTGAGTTCAAGTAATCGAATAGATCATTAATGCGAGGAAAAAGGTATTTGTTCTTAATAGTTGCATGATTTAGCATCATGTAATCGATGCATAAAAGCATGCTTCCATCCTTCTTCATCACAAATAGCATTGTTGCACCCCATGGAGAAACAATCGGTGGAATGAATCCTTGATCCAATAGTATCTATAACTATTCCTTCAATTCCTTAAGCTCAAGAGGAGTCATTCTGTATGGAGCTATAGAGATCGGTGGGAGTAGACACTAATAGTGAATGTCCTAACTCTTCTAACTTACATCCAATTCTACTTGTGTGCGTGTACGAAATAAATGAGCATGTGCAGCCAGAATCAAATAAGGCTCGTGCAGGTATGAAGCCTACTAAAAGCATACCTGTCACAACTGTCGTGTCCTCAAGTGCCTCTTCCATTGCGGCTACGTACACCATCACTGGCTACTGCTGTACTAGGGTAGGAGATGCTATAGGTGGTACTGTCTAATTCTGTTCCCTCTGATTTTGAGTTGGCAGTGCCAATTGTCTACCCCTCTGTTGTCTAGCCTGCCCTGAACTATATACCCTCTCTAATTCTATTCCCTCACTACTATCTTGATGGCTATTGGTCTTCGCCTCTCTGGCCTTAACCTTGACTCTCCTAGCCTCTCTACTAATGCTGATGCGGGGGAGCTGGGATTGTAAAGTCTCGGTTGAGGTGCTGGAAGTGTCAATTGTTGGTTCTGGCCAGTTGGACAAGTTGCGGCTCTATGCCCTGGCTGACCTCAACTATAGCATATATTAGTGACTACTTTGCACTCTACGGCTCGATATCCTAGTTGACCACAACTATAACATGTGTTTGTGCTTGCTCTGCACTCACCTGCATGATGATGTTGGCAATTTTGACAAAAAGATGATATGTTGCAATGAAGTTGTCCATCCATAGTCCTCATGGTAACTAGTGCATTTGTTCGATGTCTATGTTTTCTCGTTGCTCTAGATGATATGGCTTTGGATGTTGCTACCTCTGGTCAAAATATAAGCGAGGTCAAGTAGCTAAAACTCGTTCTACCTCACATGAAGCTCTCACTACATCACCAAAAGTGGCAAACTTCATATCCAAATAGGCCATCCTGATCTCATGATAGAGGCCTGCATAAAAGCACTCTATTCTGTTTCCTTTGGTGGGAACCAAATCCGGCTTAAACCTTTCCAAAGCTCTGACCCTGGTCTCAAACTAAACCACTGTCACGAAACCTTGCTTTTCAGTGTTTGGAATTCCCACTTCTTTCTCTTCCTTACATCTAGTGGAAAGTCCTTTCCATTGAACTCCACTCTGAACTTTTCCCAGGTGATGTCCTGAGGTTGTCAGTGGGAAACTGAGGAATTTTGTACTAAATCCCACCATATTCTAGCTTCATCTTGGAATGCCCCTGTAATGATATATATCATGTACTCCATTGGACATGTCATACTACCAAACACTCCTATGGCTGTGATATCTACAGGAATGCCTCTTCTACATCCAACTTCCCAAAGAATGGTCATCCACCAATCTTCACAAACCTTTCATACTGCCACAATTCCAAATTCCTTGCATTCTCTGATCTGTTAGATCCTTCTCCTAGCTCATACTACAAAAATTGTGGTCCTGTATCTGCTAGTATACTGTCAAATATTACTGCTCCACTTCCACCTGCAATCTGCCCGCTACCTGCTACTATAGGTCCACTAATATGTGGTCCCACGCTTGCGTGAAATGGGGCAAATAGAGGAGCCGTTGTTGGAGTAGTCTTCTATTGCAGCGGTGGAGGAGGAGGTGGCGATTGAGGGCCCATGAGAATTGCTGGCTCTCCTCGTGCCTCATCATCCACTGTTGATCTCTTCTCAGCTCTGACTACCGAGAAGGCTATATGTGTGAGCTCTCTCCTAAATTCCTCTTGGTTTTGCTGCATCTGTATCTGAACCTCAGCCAATCTTGCAATCGTTGCATCTCTCTTGTTGACTACCGCTATTGTGATAACTGTTGCCACGACGACTCTCATTGCGTTAACTAACTGAAACTAGCACACTGGTCTCTCTTGGTGGCATGAAAGTCCTCTATCGACTAGATGCTATGTCACAAAGACTATGGTTGGGACTGTCCTATCTAGGCAATGGAGGGGATGAGGCCCTGATCTGCGTCCTATGAGTCTATTTCACCATCCTGCGAGTAATCCCTACTCTAACCTAAACACCCTGTCACACCTCTAATTGGTGAGAAAATCTGCAAACCAAAAACATTAAGACAGAAAAATGCATGTCGGCACAACTCAGAGTAACGTTTGCATACATGTAACTTGTATTGCATCTACCATCTTAATCAAATACCAAGACTATAATACCCTGTTTCAATTCTCCCGCGAACAAAACCGGAAATGCTAACTGCAACCGAACCGTTCACTAATTTATTTAATTTGGTTAAGCCAACCCGGATCTAACCTTGACGTCTTAAGATGGTGATGCAAGCATACGATGCATGGATAAGATGCTGAGGTTCTATCGTTGTTCTAAATGGATGTTATGATATGCAATTAGCTGCAAAACAAACCAAACAAGTGAAAAATTCACAAAAAATCACTGCAACCATGGTTGGGATTGTCCCTATCTAGGCAATGGAGGGGATGGGGCCCTGATCTGTGTCCTACGACTTTGTTTCACCACCTTGCTAGTAATCTCTGCTCTAACCTAAACAACCTGTCACATCACTGATTGGTAAGAAAATATGCAAGCAAAAACATTAAGACAAAATAGACTTGTTGGCACAACTCGGAGCTACTTCTGCACATATATAACCTCTAATACATCTACCATCTTAATTAACCAAGGGTCAGCTTTAATACCAAGACTGTACCACCCCATTTTGGTCCACCCATGAACCAAACTAGAAATGTTATTGGCGAATGAACCATTCACTAATATACTTCATTTAGTTACGCTGAATTGGATCTAACCTCAACGTCTCAAGCTAGTGATGTAAGCATGCAATGCAAGAATGAGATACTTAAGTTCTAACGTTGTTCTAAATGGATGCTATGATATGCAATTATGTGTAAAACAAAACAAACATGTGAAAAGTCTAAAGAAAATAACTATTTTTAAAATAAAACAGATAAAATTTCCCCTAAAAAGTGCAATGTGGACCACCCTCTCAATGACAACAATATATATATATATAATCGCAAAAAAACATATCACAGACATGATATTTTCTTTCAACATTTTCATTTTATTCATTTCTAATCTTCTAAGCCGAGTCTAGACTCCATTGCTCAACCTGTTCATTTCTATTCACAATTTTTCAATCTCATGCAAAATATTTTGTCAATTCACAGAAATGACATTCAATTTGGATCATTCACAGCAATTCATCATTCAACATCAATTTCATTCGGCAGGTACATGTGAACATCGTACATTGTTGCTCCTCCGCAGTCCTGATAGCGCTTAGTCCTCAATATTCTCACCTACATAGATAATAGAAAAATATCAGTAACGAGTGTTACTAATTCATAAATAACCAATAACATACTGGCACAGGAGAGCTGACTCTCCTATTAAAGTAAAACATTCTTATACTTCTTATAGAATCTCTCATAAGGTCGCTAATTAGGATCCGAGGCCTCGTCTCAACAATATCTCATTCTATCTCATCTTATTCTTTGGCAACTTTAAAACTATCCCTTGCATGGGAAAAATCAATTTCTGTTCTTTCAGCCCTCTACGTCCTCCATATTGCTCTTGGCCTTGAGCAGAGAGGCCTAGTACTCTCAAACATGGGCCTTCAGTACCTTTTAATACCATAAGTCTAGACATGCCCTGCATCGCAGTACCAGTAAATCTCTACACTTCTCCGGGTTTGAGAAACTCAAAAGTGAGGTTGTCATGATCCCTGGGGAATGGAATTACTCGCTCACTAATTCAGATCCCGCTTTGACTAACACGTGCTCGTTCGCGTAGTGCGGTTATTAGTTTTCCCTTGTCTCACATCTCAATGAAAACTCGAAAAAACTACATATACATAGGTATGGGTAGGGATTGTAATATAATAGGCCTGAAGGTATCATGATCTGGTTCTAAGTTTTTAAAAACAAACTCGAGGGATCTCATCCTCGAGGGTTATTAATTCAGAAATTTGTATGACTAAATGACCTGTGTGGAGTAGGATAAAATAAATCCACCACTCAATATATCCGCTTACCCGTTAAAACCAATCATTAAAGAGTAAAGGAAACAAACCAGAAGTAAAGCCTAAATGGACCTGGTAGAAGCTCTAATAGTGTCCACTCGCCTAGGTGGCAAGCTCCTACTTTGTTTCTACACATCAAAACAAAAAGCCAACGCTCACTATGATGCATTCACATATCCTATATCATACAAATCAATGCACTCATTCCATCAAGTCACATGCATCAATCCATATCCAATTTTCTAGGCTTTGTTGCATTTAATTAACAATACATGCTTAATTTACTTAAATAATTCCTTAACATTTATTTTAATACAATTCAATCACACAATTCATTTTTTATTTACATTTATCACATCAATCACTTAAATCTTAGTATGTTGTGATAATAATTATCACTTTTAAGTAATTAAGTTGAAGTTAATTATACCTCGCGTCGTCCGCAATCAGCGACGCATAGGGATTGTCATGCTATTTGAGGCTTGAATTCAACACCCGTGGTGTCCAAAGTTTCATTGGGTTTGGCTAGATGAACATGGCGAATTTCAAGGAATCCGATTTTTATGCAATTTTTGGGGCAGTTTTCGACGATTTTTCGGTAACTTTTCTAGCAAAGCAATTGGAGTTATGGGTTGGCACTAGCTTAGAAAGCTCAGTTCGATTGTGGTGGTGGAGAGGGCAGCAGCGGCGGCCAGTTGGCCAGGGTTAGGTAGCTTGTCCTATCAGCCCTTGGCCAGCCTCAACGACGGTGCTGAGTGTGAGGAAAAGCTTGTCTAGGTTGAGGGGAGGGAGTCGGCGTCACGGCTGTGGCAGAGCGGCCCAGCTGGCTGCAAATCAACGTCAAGAAGCGTGGCGCTAGGGCCCAGTGTCGAGACATCGTGGAGGATGGGCAGCGGTGGAGAAGACTTGGGATGGTACGATGATGACTCGATGGTGGTGCAGTGGCTGGCCGGAGGGGGCGTCGACAGCAACGATGGTGGTGACGTCGAGGGTTAGGGGAGGAAAGGTCTAATCTCGTAAATAAAAGTTGACTCAATTTTAACTCGAGTCAAAAATAATAACTAACTAGTAATAAAGTTTAAAAAATTCAAAAAATAGGGAAAATCCCATAAAATATAATGCACACCATAACATCAAAATGACATGCTCTTTAACTAATAACCTATCTATACTGTTATATAATGTGTCCTAATGCATTATTCAACCCAAAAATAATTATACGATCAAATACCTTTAAAAATGAGTCAAGGTGAGGTCTGGGGTACACTTGACCGGCATCACTCATAACGCACAACTGACCTCAGCTCAACGTGCGGGTCATGAAACTGACTCAACCCGAACCGACGGTTGAACTGACTAGTTCACTAATGTAAAACTCTAACTCGAGTCACAGGTTTTACATATATTTTCTTCACTCCTTTGGTGGAAGCAGGTGACACCTTGATGCTTCAACATTAACCATCGGGATATCCATTTCCTCTCCTTGCTTCACTTTTCCTTTATAAGACTTCATCAATGAAGATAAGTGGTTCACTATCATCACATTAGCAGCTAAAGCTTTGTACTTGATCTCACCCTTGTCAAGCAATTCTTAGATTTTCTCCATCATGTCTTAACACTTCACTATCAGATGCCCTAACCTCTAGTGAAATCAACAAAAACTTTCCTTCTCATCCTTTGGCTTCGGCATATTTGTCAGAGTCCATGGCTCGATCTTTCCTTTACTCTTCAACACATCGAACCATCTCTTAGTATCTCCAATATTAAATATATAGTTTTCTATATTTTTCCATCCATGTTGTTGTCGAGGCTCTTGGGTCTTGGACTTTCACTTTCATTTGTCATCTTCATTTGTAACTCATGATCTATGTAACTAAGCTCGGTGATTGAAGTTGAAATTTTGTTGAGTTCTTCATAGATCAACACTCTTTCAAAGAGTTCTTCAAATGTATTATATTGTGCACCACTTAGGAACCATGTAGCTGATCCAACATTCATTGCACAAATCTTCATAAGTTCTTTGATATCTAGAGTTTCCTCAATCTAAGATGAAAGACTTTTGAATCTCTTCACATATCTAGCAAACTCTTCACTTGGTTCTCTTTGAAATTGCCTTAAGTGCTCGATCATTATCGAGATTTCGAGTAACTGAAAATGGGTTGTGAACTGCTCGACAAGTTCTTCCCATGAGCTTATCGAACTAGGTGGGTTGCTATTGAACCATCTCAGTGCGTTGCCGCTAAGAGATGCTAGAAATTGTTGTAACTTCAATTTTTTATTTGTCGAGATCACTCCACACTCGATCTCGAAGATTGTGATATGATCTTCAAGATTGCTGTCTCCATCAAATTTCATGAAGGTTGGGCGCTTATATTTCTCAGGCAAAACTTCTGTGTAGACTTCATCTGCAAAGGGGCCGAGACTCTTTGTCGCTTCACTTGATTCTTGGTCTTTCTTTCCAATTAAAATAGTGATAAGTGTGACTTGTGCATCCATTTCGGCTTTCAACTTTTCATAGCAAAGGTTTGTCATTGGTGCTACTGGCATGGTTAGAAGTTGGGTTTGTGATTGGTTTGCTGCCAAAATTATAATAGGAGCTGGCATTTGAACTTATTGGCATTGCTGGTGGTACCATTTGGATAGGCACCGTGGTTGCGATTGACGGTGGGAACACCATAGAAGATGGTTGTTGGGAGCATGCAAGATCATACCACTAGTATAGGTATGGTGGATGGTAGTATGGTGACTATGGAAGCCATGCTAAGTGTGGAAGCAGACAAGGCTTGCTCTAACTTGATTGTGACACTTGGAAGTGTTGCGCCCAAATCCATTTTGGTCGTGAAGTTGATGTTGTAGATGCTTAGTGGGTGGACTCAATACATGAAATTAAAAAAATATTGTTAATTTCATGAGGGATATTGGATTGATCCCTCAATGTTGTGGTAGTTGTTCTTGTGGCTAGAAGTGAGGTTGATATAATTGGATTTGCGAAGGTTGAAGACATATGTTTGTCTTCCTAAGGTTGGTCCATTGTTGGACATTGCGTGGGATGGTTGTCTTCTCATCTCAACGAGCTCACGCTTGCAGTGCTAGCCCGTTACATCTGGGCGAGGCTAGCACTTGTTGCATCATATCCTTGATTCGTTATATATGCTCTTCACTTCGACAAAATCTCTCTTCAATTGCTTGATTCTATACTTGTCCTCCACTTAGCTAATTTATTGGCCTCCAAAGCACTTGTTCGACTTCTAAAGGTTGATTCATCACTTCATTGCTTCTCAGCCGTAGGTTATCTTCTTCTCATATCACCATACTTTTGCTTGGAGTAATTCCTTCATTTCCCTCGTTGATCACTGCTTCAACCTGGTGGATTCTTTCACACACATTCCCCACTATGTACTAGCTTGCGAAAATGTTTGTTTCAAATTAGTTTTGCCCTCCTTGAGTTGATGTCGATGGATCATCTTCATTACCACTCCTTTGTTGTGCTGCATTCCTTGTCCTTGTGTCATTTTTTCTTCCTCACACAAATCTTTAAACACCATTACTACCTTCTAGCTAGTCCCCAATGGAGTCACTAAAATATGTTTGGGCGCGGGATTTCCACTTCCATGTCTTCGCTTTGAGTTAGAGTTGAGTTAGATGGTTCGGTGGGACCAAAAGCACCCTTGTTGCGCAAATGAATTGTGTGATAAAAATAAAATAAAATGTCACAAGTGAGGAATGAACACCCAAGATTTTTTATGTTCCTTAGGGTTCAATTTGAATCCCTAAGTTAGTCCACAGTGGTTTGATAACCACGAGTCCACAATTTTCCTTGATTTTACACTTTACACATAATAGTAAATTTTGTCACCTTTAAATAAATTTGTCTTTGATAGCTTCGACTCCAATGCCTTAGTTTGTCCCTTTCTTGTCTTTAAATCTTCAAAACAACCTCACCACGGTGTCCGGAGCATCCAAAAATAGTAGGGTAGTAAATTTTGTCTCAATCCAGAGTCTAGAAAGCTTTTAAATTATTTTTGAAATGATAATTGATTAAACCAAACTGCTTCGGGAGGAAAAATGTTGGACCAAACTAGGTGGCATGCACATGCTTCTGGATATCTCTGGGTGCATCGAGCTGCAAGTGGTGCATAGTGCGCTGTTCAAATCCGATCGCAGATGGGCTGTGGACACAGTCGTGATCCAGGTCTGGTCATGATTGTAGCAACAGAAAGTTGTCACGACTTCAAACAGAACAAGTGGACTTGGTTTACTAAGCAGGCCCAATAGACCCACTTAGGCAAGTGGTGCAGTAGCAATTTTGGTGGCTCCTACAATGGCATTTTCGGCAGCTAAGGCCGACATAGATCACCCAAATAGTCAGATCTCAGAGTGGTCAGAAATTTTGTGGTAGTACGGTAGCCTAAGATGCTTCCATCCAACGGCGGTGGTGGTGAAGTTCTGGTGGCATTGTGTATCGCCGACTTATCACCTTTTTTCGATGACTGTGGTGGCTGACTGCGGTAGGACTTGACTTGGTTTTGTATCCGGCAATGAGAGTGACTTATTGGAGGTGGTGTCTTATCTTGTGATGGCAATGATCAGCTAGACAGAGTCTAAAAAGTTGGCTGAATGCTATTATTGCACTGCTCCGACAGGCCTCTTTTGGGCAACTTTTTGGTAAGGGTCAGGGTCTTACACCCGCAGATCTCTACTTGGGTTTGTTAACGTTGTTGAGGAGAGCCTATTGGAAGTGGCGGCATAGACGGAGGCGGCCTGTGCTGGTTGGACAAAGCCCAAAGTTGGTGGTTTTTTTACACTTTTCTGTTTCATTGCTCTGGTGAGAGTTTTCTGAAGCTTTTCCAGCGACTTCGGGCTTCCTTGGCGAGGTTTCAAGGTAGACAAAGGGATGTGCATGCTACAATATTAGCATATAGACTTGGTCTATAATAGAGTTAGTTGGTCGGCGCTAGGCTCCAAAGCCGGCCTCTCACCTGTTTTCTGTGCCGATCAAGTGTTTCACGGCAAGATTCCAATGACATCGAGCTTTGTCAACGACAAATCTCAGCTAGGTTGATGGCACTTCACAAATCAGGCTAGCAACTTCTTGAAACTTTTTCGGTGACGACAGGCTTCTTTGGTTTGGTTGTGTTGAGGGCACTCCAAGCTTTGTACCGATGGCCTAGGTGGTTGCCAGAAAATGTCCTCATGCGAAAGGCTCCTCCTTTTCATTCTTTTCATGCTTCTTTCTTCTCTTCTTCCTTCTATTTTTTTCCTTCTTTAACATACGAGCCCTCCTTCACTTCTCTTTTTCTTTATCATTTATAGAACTTTCAACCATTTTTTATTCCTTATTTCAAGCCCTTAAATTCCTCACAAGCCCTTTTTATCCTCTCTTAATCTTCCTTTGATTTTAAAACCACCATGGACTGTTAATCACGTGATTGTTAGTTGTGGAGGTATGGGTTCAACCACTTGGGTTCACACGAACAATATTTGAAGGTTATACCGAGTGGCAAAAGAAACTTCACTAATAGATTTTGGAATACATGCAGAGACCATAATGTTGGGTTTCATGTTTAAAAGCTAGCATCTCAAAGGCATTTTCCTTTATATATATTGAGGTACATTACGTGGTTTTTGGTAAAACAGGTTTTCAATGCCAAAGGGTTTGCTGAAAACAAAATCAAATCGAAACAAAAAAGTAGCCCCGTTATTGGTACAATGACTCATCCCAAATGCAAGCACAAAACATTTAAAATAATAAATTATTTTTACGCTAAAAGCAAAGAGATATAAATTCTTATCACGACAAAAGTTTATATGTATGAAAACCCACAAACTGCAAAACTGTAATGTCTCGCATCATTTTATTTTAGAACACAACTGTTAATCAATATATATGATAAACAGTATGAAATTACAATAATAAAAGTGTAGAAATTAGAAAAAGTGCAACCGTAAAACTAACCCCTTTTAGCGGCAAGATTTGATACCAAACTCTCCTGTAATCTACTTGAACAAGAATATGTTCTCCATAGTTGTCACACAGCCGTCTTTTATTTGGTTTGCTTGCAAGCTCAGAATAAATGAGGCTGAGAGAGAGATCTTCAACTGCAAGCAGTATTTATCACACCGTTTGGTCTTCAATTGTTCAAAGTTGAAGCCCATGTTCTTGTTGATGGTGCTCAAGATTTCGAAGCACTAATTTCGCAAAAATTTTGGCCTCGACGGGTGCTGTTGAAGCTGCAGCTGCAGCACGTAAAACTCGGGATGCTCCTAAATTTTGCAAGAGACAAATGTGGTGCATTGCATGCCTACCGCCCTGCAGTGTGAACTGCATTTTAGAGGAAAAACCATCAGAATTTGGCAGTTAAAATTCGTTAAATAGTCCTTGAGAGGGAAAGATTTATTTTTACACAGAATATATGCAGCATCAATTAATTATTAGAATGACTTGCCTGCAGTAAGGCAAACGCAGCACATGCTCGAAGAACAGAAGAAGGATTTCTGACCATCCCAAGAAACCGTCCGATCTCAGCTCCACTAATACAGAAAAAAAAACAAGGATTCACATGAAATTTATCTATTATATGATAGAAACCTTTAAACCAATGATAGTGAATTATTTTGGCACCTGCATCTTAAATGGCCTGCTTCAGGTATACGTGCAGATTCTGCCACTTGAGTTAAGGGTGTTGAAGATGAGGATGAGGCTGCAAGTGAGAAGATCCGGGGGTCCGTAAAGGTCAACACGAAATCCTCAATATGCTTCAGAGCTAACTTTCTCGGACCATCTAAACTCAAGCTCTTCAAGCTTTCAACAGATGACGAGCTCAATAATGCCACATCCTCCATCCTGAACAAAAGATTCACATGACTTGATTATTGCAATAGCACAGCAAGTAATAAAATTGTAAATTTTAGACGGACTAACCAATTGTCCCAGGAAAGGGAAGCACTTCATATTTACTTTAACAGAAATCAAACAATTAAAACACTTGGATTAAATAATTCAAACACCTTAATTCTTTATATATTTGAAAACTGAAAATATTAGCTAATCATTGCCTTCTTTCTCCCTACTCTCACAGAAATTGTTCCTAGCACCCTTAGTCTTCTTCCTAATGTTCCTGTAAGCTACTACAGGAACTGGCAATAAGTAATAGCTTTCTAACCTTCCAACAGGAAATGTCATGGACTAATTGTAGATTTTCTAACAAGGAACTGTCATGGGCTGATCTCTAACATCCTGACTACGCGTGAGCTCAACATAAGCAACCCTCATCTTGTCAAGTAATCTTCTATAATTATAATTGCACTGCTTAGGTCATCATAGTGGATGATCCATTTTGACGAAAGTGAAACATCAATACACGTTCAAAACCTACATTTTTGTCCTGGATGCCTTCAACATTTAATCCTATTTTGACATTTGGGTCACACTCATGACTCATCTAATGTCAGATAGTTTCATTCATTCAAAATATTTTTATTTTAATAGCAATGATCAGTCATTTTGGCTGTTTTGCCTGTACATTGCAGAAAAAAAGTACCTGTTTAAATGAACTACCTGTTTAAAAAAGCAGAAAATAGGAAAATGCCACCACAAAACACTTTAAATGCCAAAAGTAGCCCTTTTAGCCAATTTAGAATATAAAATGTGACACAATGCCAAAGAATTGAGACCAGTCAAGATTAAAGACATAAAAGAATTTCCGTGTACAGATCAAAAATCAAGAATTTCACAATTACAGGACTTTTGAGAATAGTTGTCTAACAGCACTTCAATGGCCCCTAGTTATGGCTTCTGATGTTTAGGGTATGCAAATGAATATCTTATGCTTATGGAGATGCTCGCTTACATTAATGTAATTAAACAAGTATTATTATAAGGAAAAGGATGTAGCCCAAATAATGCGACATGTAAAACCTCAGCTTCAGGTTAGGGTTTTACCCGCTTGTTGCCTTACCCGGTTTGGGCCAGTCTCAAGTCAGTTAGAATTAGTTCAGCTTTTAAATCATAAGTATGGGGCCCAGATGCCCGTATGAACATATTATGGAGGCTGGGTATGCCTAATATATAGATAATAGTTTTTCTTAAGTTACAGCAAATCATGACTTATCAGCGTATACTCAAGATAAACAAGTTCGTGGTTATGCTAGCTTAAGGTTTTAGGGCTAGATTTAAGTCGTTGCAGGGTTTAGTTTCTATTTGGGCTTTCTCAGGGTATCTCATTTGCATGCATCTTAAGGATTTCGGACCATTGGATAGCCCATGTGGGCTCAGTTTGCTTTGAGTCACATCTACATCCGATTGAGTTCATGATTTCGAGGCTCATTTAGTTTTCTCGCCTCTATTTCTATCTTTAGAGTTACTTTTAGGCTTCGAGTCAATTTTGACTTTTGTCAGTGTCGATTAGAGCTTTCCGTTTATATATATATATAGGTGGACCCCATTAGGCCTACAAGTTGTCTGACGTCTAAATCACTTTCCAACGACACCACTTTGTTTGTCGGTTTCCACCGCCACCGCAGCCTTTCGGGCCATTTTTTAGCACCGACAAGGCCGACCACCTAGATCAATTCCCCTCACTGAGACCGACATTTTGAGACCACCCCTAGCCATTGCAATGGCCGCAACCACGACCGGTGACGTCGTCACTACCCGGCGGTGGCTACCCACTTTCCGACCATTTTTTGGTCAGTCGCCAACCAGACACCTTTGATCATTACCTCAGACACCTTCCTCACTTGACAGTCGACATTTTGAGACCAGCCCACCGACTATCGCCGCCGGAGACTCCACCTAACATGGCGGCGATTTTCGTCCCTTTTCGACCATTTTCTGGCCAACTAGTGGCCGGCCTTTGTCAGCGACCACCCCAATCACCATTGCCTCGTCATCCCCCGTCAATCCCGACCAACGATGACCCAAACCTCGCCGTCGTTAGTGATTTCCGGCGACGGGCATCCCCAACCAGTTTGGTGTCAGTTTACCTTGCTCGCGTTGGCATGCCCGCAATCGTGTTCGCCCAGTCCGAGCCCTGTTTGCTTGTCCACCTGCCTGCGCTCGTGTCCATGTCCGGCTACCCAATCCAGCTAACCGAGTCCAGCCAACCCAACTCAGCAATTAACCCGAACCAAGTTAACTCGGTCCAACTTAGTCTGGTTCCGCCCAATTGACTTGATCGCCTTTTTTAGCCATTTTTGGCCCATTTTTGTCCATTTTTTTACCGTCTTCATTAATTTGAGACTCTACATTAGTTTATATGTATATTCATATTATTTGACATATTTTAATATTATGAATATTTTTCGTTATTTGTCTTTATTTGTTATTTATTTATTATTTATGTATGTGCCTCGATTTGAGTGCCAAATGTTTATTTATGATTCTATTTTGCATTGCCTATTGTTTGAGTGTTGTTATTGTTGCTGTGAGCATACACCACAACCATGAACCATAAAGAGTTGTCAGTCTTTTATTAACAATGATTTACGATATAGGTTTCGTAGTCCAAGCTCGCCGTTGATGTGCCGACATGCTTAGAACTTGGACCATAGGTCCGTTAGGACTCTTCTCAAATTTATTGCTCTAATTTATCATAGATTTGATTTTCAGATCTTAGGACGTGTTAAATGGCTATTTTATTGGACCCCACTTAACACAGGTTATCTAGACGTATTTTACTTCCATAATTAATAACCCTCAAGGATAAGATCCCTCGTGTTATTTTCAAACTTAACTCCACCTCACGTTGCCTTCGGGCCTACTTATATAATTCCCTTTCCAACTTTATATATAATTTTTATCAAATTTTTAATAAGCCGAGAATTTGTGAATTTGACCCCGCGTATGCCATGACCGAACGCATACGTAGGTTGCAGCAAGTTCTGGATTAGTGAGACGGTTGTCCTATTCCCGAAGGATCCTGACATCTCTACATCTTGAGCTTCTTCATACACAAAGAGGCTTGGAGTAGATAGGTACTGTTTTATACAGCGCATGTCTAGACTTGTGGTATCAAAGGATACTGCAGATGACTGCCTGAGAGTACTCAGTCATTGTGCTCTTAGCTAAGAATTATATGAAGGTTTGAAGAGGGCTTAGGTTATGTATTTTTCTCCGAGAGTGGGATCAATTATTGGATAGTGAGGCAATTGTCGAGAGTGGCACAACACCCGTATAATTCGGGATGCTATCAAGCCTATAGCTTGATGGCTCCTCAATAGATGCCCTTTGACAATTCCCATAGAAATTATATATGGTTTTCCTTCCTCGTGGAAATTAGTTTCCACTTGCCAGTTTGTCTTAGTTATTTTCCGGACCAATGACATTCGTTATTGACATCTTTCTTATGATATATCTAGGCCTTGTGTTCCTGTGTATTGGGTTGGTTTTGGTGAAAGGACAAATAGAAGCTACACACATTTATGCTCAGCGCGCCATTGTTTTCTTTCATTCTTTTGTTTAGATTTGATGCGTATTTATGTACATTTAGTTGACTGTTAATTGCGCATTTAGTGGTGTCTTCCATTCTCGAGATGCCAAGAGAGTTGTTTCACAAATGTAATAGCTCTCATCAATAGTTGTGGGCTGCCAGGACCATCTTCGTCTTTTTACATTCAAAGGGGAGTGTGGTTTGTAATCTTCAACTTGGCATTCTTGGGTTGGGGTCGCTTCTAATCCGAGCGGTACGTATTTACAATTCTACACGCACTTACTTACTTGGCCTGTGAAGTAATTTGCCTGTTTTTAGTCGTTGTTTGACCTGGGTTTCGGATGTTAATTCTGTTCGAGTTAAAAGTAGCCAGTGTGGCATAGGTCAATCTGATTTTTTAGTTTTATTAACATAGAGCACTTTGGTTTTTTGGTTCTTTATTTCTAATAAAATAAAAAATAATTTTTTTAGATTTTGTTAATCTTTAGCTTAACTTAAATTTTTGTTTTGCACATTCCCTTCGATGGCTTAGCTGGTATGAATTAGAATTTTTATTTGAAGAACTGTTCAAATTCAATCTGAATAGGTGAGATCTTCCTTGAAATAGATTTTTATGTTTTGTATTCATGCCCACTTGGGTTTAGGTTTCTACTTGATTTTTAATATAAAATCTCAGATCCTGCACATGTTTATCATTTAAAAATAATTTATAAAGGCCTAGAATTGAAAGTTTTTGTTAAATCAGTTGGAGAAAATGAGGAAGAATCGATCACGTTTTATATCATAAATTATAAAACATGTTTTGATGAGACACTGCTAGAAATGGCAACCAAGCAAACTTTTGCCTGGTATTTCATGTATTTTTAGTGATTTTGAGTCGATCAATTCCAGCGTTATAAAACAGTTTTTATTTACAGCCCTGCTCTTTTCTTCTTCTTCTGTTTTTCTCTCTAAAAGAAAAAAATCTAATTGCAGCTCCATATTAGGGTTTTAGGAACCCCGACCCTAATGGCCTCAGCCCTTGCAGGCTAGGAGAAAGTCGATCACTGGAGGTGCGGAGGTGGGTGGCGGAGGTGGAGAGGGCGGATCGGTCGGATACCTCCCAACCAGCTTCGATCCCCCGCCTGCACCGCGCTCTCCCTCCACCGCGCTCATGGCTCAGCCCGCTGGTCCCAAGGTGTGTGCAAACCATTTATTAAAAAAAATAAAAAATCTCATCTACTCTCTGCCGTCCTTTCTTCCCTGTTGATTCCACGCTCATATATGTATATGTTTTTCGACAATTTCTGGCGATGCAGGTGACACTACCGTGCTGGCTGCGGTGTGGCGTGAAAGCAGGGGTGAAGACAGCACAGCCCGAAGAGCTTGTATTGAAGTTGTTTGGAAGCCTAAAACAGGGCAGATGGGTGAGTTGCTGCTCTGCCAATCGTGTTCTTGTTTATTTGCATGTTTTTATCAATTGTTTTCATGATTTGTAAATTGGAGAAAAAAAACACTAGTTTGTGTTTCTTCTCCTGTTGTTGTAGGTAAATTAGAGAGAGTATGAAATGGTGCTGAAGGGACCTTGCAGAGTGTCTGCATTTTGACTGTAAATCCCAATACAACCACGTCCGTGATTGTTCAAGTAAATTTGTTTGCGCTCTCTTGCTGTCCATGTGGTGCTAGCTCTTCATTGAAGAATTTTATTGTTTATGTCTTAACAATTAATTATAGGCGATGTTTTTAGTCTTTCAAGCTTCCTTGGTTCTAGCTACGTATCTAGTTTGAGTTTCAACATGAGTCGTTTAATGTTGATCAACTAGAGTGGTTAACAATATGGTTTCTGCATCGGTTCTCCACCCGCTCACCCAGGATTCATCAGTGTCTCTCAATAGGCGGGAAAGCCAGTGGTTGTGATGTGTGTCTGTGATTGCTATTCACATCGGACTAACTTGGAGGAAAATATTAGCTCGCAATATAGTAGGTGCTAAGTGTGACTTCCTCGGGAATATTTTTCGTGTTTAACTCTGTTACCCACCCAAACTATTACTAGCAAATTACAAAGAAAGCACCTTAAATAAACAAATAGCATAGAAACGGAAAAGACCTAATTATAGGTTCACTCATCATCAGTGCCAAAATAGGCTGAATACAATGATAAAAAGATTCTGGTACGTGAGAAAATGTAAAACTCAGTTGCATATTCACTTTGCTGTAACAATTTTCCTTAAAATAAACAAAGTCGCTGTCATCATTATCTTATTATGGTATACCTAGCTGATTTTGGTCAGCTGCATGGATATTGTGTCATCAACTGATCATTTTTGCATTGAAATCAATCAACCAAAACCATGCAAAGAAAAATGGCGAAGTTCTACACTGGAGGCCCTTTCCATCTTATCTTCATTCCTGTTGAAAGAGCGGTTAGTGCAATAAGATCTGAACCATTAGCTGATGTTCATAATATTGGCACCATGAGGTGATTGTTGATCAAGGGTTCCTTATAAAACTGAAAGTTGTATGAGAACTTCTAACACAAAAGGAATAAATTCTTCTACATTAGTAAATAGCTTGAAAAGGTGAAAACTCTACTTATATGTTTAAGTTCCTTGCGGTTTTGGTTGTTTTGCAACGTCTTGGCTGAAAGAACTACAACAGTTGTTTAGGCAGATAGGGTTGATGTAGATAGAGCGAGGCATGTACCTCTTTCTTTTTACTGTTTTTTGCAGTAGATTTATCTGCATATTCATCTGAATTTCAGTTGTGCTGTTTTCTGCAGGTTGTTAATGATGACGGTGCTGTATCTTTGATTTCCATGCTTATATTAAATTTCATTGTCTACAGTGGTTGATTCTGAACTTATAATGGAATCCATTTTTGGGCAATAATTATCTTGTGAAAGTTGGTCTTCAATTTTGTTGCGTCATGTGCATGATGATCCTTGATGCTGTTTTCTAGCTTCTTGCATGTGCTATAAATGCAGCATCTGCTGCCCTTGTGGACGCAGGCATTCCTTTGAAGCATCTTGCTGGTGAGATAAATTTTATTATCATCAAAATGCTGTTGAGATGCCATTTTATTGATAATCATGTATCCCAAGTGCAGTTGCAGTTTGCTGCGGCCTCTCCAAAAGTGGGACTACTATTCTTGATCCCACCAGGACAGAAGAGGAGGTTGTTCTGCTTTTCCTGTATTTTTGCACATGTGCTTACTCACTTTATGTCCATCGTTTTTAATCCCCACAATATGCTAAATGAACAAATCGCAAATTAGCTTAAATTTTATCACAATAATACACCTCATTAATGATAGAATTTTGATTGGATGCTAGTCGCTTCCAACATTTGTCATAGTGATTTTATTTCTTCAAAAGAACTTTTAACTGGTCTTAGCTTGGATAATGCTACAGGTCAGATTTTGTTTTTATATTGATATGACAGGAACTTTCAGCTTTGTCGTACATGGCATTCCCCAATGTACCTTTGTCTGTCCTTCCTGAAGAGTCATTACATGAAAATGAAACAATAGAGCATGGAATCATCTCTTCCATAACACAAGGTGTCATGCGAGGTAAGCATATGGATAAAAGTGCACTTCAGGACTGGACGTAGAATGTATGATCTTGAGCTATCATAGTTTTGCATACTCAAAACTTTAGGTCTTAAATTTCCAGAACTTTCGTGTTTGAAATAAAAAATAATGATAAAGAAAGTTGTAGCTTATGTCCATTTGATAGATATACCTGTTGAAATATGTGCTTTCAATTTTATTGTCGTATTTTAGATGTAGTATCGATGAATTAGTTGATTATTGAGGGAGTGCTACCCCTTTTTTGGTTAATTAAGGTCCAAGA
>JAURVB010011475.1:0-15504 GCA_033002965.1 Piper betle | reverse complement strand
CTTGTATCATACACCATTTTTTGTCCCTTGATGAACCAAACCCATACCAGAATTTGCTTGATTCACATTACGAGGCATTAAAAGAAAAGGCAACTATGTGCCTCGATGTCTACGCACAAAAATATAACATACTTATCGCAAAGGCCATGTGATACCATGCAAAGCAGCCTCAAACAAAGCTCAATTCGATGTCACATGTGATACCATGCGAACATTCCTTGTTATTTGATTCCACTTTGTTTGGAAGAGGTAGTTTTCTACATTAGCAAAGCAGTTGGAAGTGGTGAGACCCAGCCCACCAATCAACCTAATGGACAATGTTGTAGAAAGAAAGAACAAGTAGCCAATTGCATCCAAAATAGTAGCAGCAGACGTGTTGTATACACGGCTGCGTTATGGTGCGCTGCCCTCTTTTGGCAGCGCACCATGCGTTGCGAGATCTGGGCCGTTGGATTGAAATCCAACGGCCCAGATTTTACTGGCGCCCCCAGACCCATACCCGCCCAAGACCAGCCTGGCCGTCCGCCCGCCCGCCTGGCCGCCGCCTGACCGCCGGCCCGCCCATCCCTACCCCCCGCTGGCGGCCCCCCACCGTTCCCCGTCCCCTAGCCGCCGCCCCCGCCAGCCGCTGTCCCCCAGCTCCCACCGCATTGTGGCCCCCCAAGCTGCCCGCGATCGAAGCCGCCCGCCACCCTGCCGCGGCTCCCCCGGCACAACCTGCCCTCCCGAGCCCGCCCACCGCCCCACGACCGACCACCCCCGCCACCCCGCCGCGGCCCCCCAAGCCAGAGCACCATAACTTAAACGCTTGGATTTAATCCAAGGGCCCAAACTTATAACTGTGCCCAATGAACAAGTTGGTGACCTCATGGACCCTGCCAGAGCACTTCATTGGATCAACACCAATGTGAAACCCTACCTTCCTGCCACCAAGACCACCGGAATCGCCATTGAAAACGAGGTCTTTACCGGCAGTGACCCCGTCCTGACATCGAATTTAGTTCCTGCCATGAGCAGCACATATGAAGCACTAATGCAATCATGCCTGCACACATTCATCCATGTCTCGACAGCTAAATTCGTTGGCAATTTTGGAGAATTCGTATCCACTTTTACAGTTCTTGCAGGCAACAAGGTCCCCATTTTGGATCAATGCCTACCCATACTTTGCATACAAAGATGACCCATCAAGGGTTCCACTAGATTATGTGCTTATAAACCACAACTTAGAGATGGTGGACCCTTACACCAAGGTACAGGCTGCAGGGAAGGATTTCAGAAGCTCAAAGACCTGGATTTTCATGTGTCTACTCACATTCCAAGTTTTAATTTTAAGGCATTAAGATGTTAAAATCATGTAATTTGAAAAAATCTTCAGAGGAGGAGAATTTGTCGAGAGTGATAATCTATTTGGGCCATGTATATCTAGTTCCGTTATAATCTGTTTGAACCATGCATATCTAGTTTGTTCACAGGGTCTTAAAACCAATATAGTTGTAAGACTTCTCTTCGTAGACGTCTTTCATTTAATCTCTCCATATGTCGGTATATTTTTTGTAAATGTATATTATTAATGTACTTTTTGTATGTTAATTTAGCATTCTAATGAATTATTGGTCATTGCTGTATGGATTTGATTCTTTCGTTTTGCAAAATAGCAATCCTAGTAGGAGATCATTCATGGCTAGCCAACCACCACTTGGTCGTCATTAAGGAAAAAAAGATTTGTTAATTAAATCTTAGGTTGCAAAGATTCCATTACTATTTATGAGGCTGAGGTTAGAGACTAACAGTTATTTTTGAGTATTATTATTGTGACACCATGATGGTGGGCAGTCCAAATTCAACAGAGCACTTGTTAGGCACTCAATTACCTACCTTTGTGATCATGATATATGGATTTAATTTGCATAGTTTTCTATTACCGCCCCTTCAAGTATTTTTAATTTACTTAATGAGAATGCAAAACAGATTAATAAGCATAGCTTTGAGTTTAAATCATTATATTATAGAACCCCAACATGATAATATATGCTAACTATATATAAGAATTATACATCAAAACAACTTTTTCCAAAATTATCACAGCTATGAAGTGTTTACCTGTAGTGGTTTGGAACCCATTTCTATATCTTCATACCGAGCACCCATTGGCACTGCTACAACAGAAAACAGATCATTGACATTTGCCGAGTATGCTAATTTTGATAAAATCAATGAGCTTCCGAAGCCATCCAAAGCAGCCTTCTTTATTCTGATTGCTTGCAAGTTAGGCCACAAAAATGTCTTTTTGCCTCACAATTGTCTCAAAAATGAACTTTGAATGGATACCAGTCCTGATTCCGGCCTCACATAATGCATTGGTTGTCTGTCCATCACTGCTATTGCTGTTTAACACAACCAAAGCTCCAATCACATCAATTTCTCCCCTTACATGGGTCACATTTTGTTGGAATGTGACACATTTGCCATTCTTATAGAAAGAAAGTATTTTTTTCTATTTTATCCTGCCTCTCCCTCAGTTTCATCGGATCAAAAAATTATTATTATTATTATTATTATTTGTCAAATTAATAATAATATTATTTTATTGCATATTTAAGTCTACCCAATTTAATTCAAATTCTTCAGTGTGATAAGTTTGAGTAAAAAACTCTGAGATAACTTTAATTAAATAATAAGAGCTAATTGATATTTACTCGGTATGATAAATATATATGGACGTCCAAATGTTTGATTCAATATATTGATGATGCGTTTCATCAAGTGAATTTGATAATAACTTGCCCAATAGTTCCAAATCAAGATTAAATTGTGTAAAAGTTTGATATCTACAATAAAATTGGGATTTGGAATTGGTCTAAAGTTCTAAATGTTTGTGAATTGTGATATAATTTGATTGCCAATTTTGACAAAAAATAAGCAATAGGGCTGACCGTGGAGAAAATTTTTATTATAATTGGGTTGCCACCTTTTGCACATTCAAGTCCACCGCATGTGCACGAGGCCAAATACAATAAAGCAATAAGCGAAAGCCCACTACTCTACTATTATATTTTTGTACAGCATTTGTGTCATTTGAAAGAAAGATAAGCTACCTTTATTTGATAATTTTTTCCCGGATTTTATTTTACAAGGTTTTTTAAGACCATGACAATAAAAGTTTCCTACCTCTAGACTCATCTTCTAATCATAAAGATGGTTTAAATCTTTTAGTTAAAAAGAGGTTATCGACGACCAAATTTGGCTAGCCCCAAACTAGATATAGTCGAAGGGTGGCCATATCGGGTTATAGTCGACTGTATTTGGTCATCGAGGGTCGGATGTGGCCTAATTTCACTAGCGGAGGGCCAAATTCAACTGAGAAATAGCCGAAGTTGGATGCCTTTTGACTTGATTTGGGCGAAAAGTAGCTAGATCCAGTGCAATCAACCGGATCTGGTCAACATTCATTTGCGGTGGCCAGATCCAACCGAGGGCCAATTGAATTTGAATGCCTCGTGACTTAATTTGGTGAAGAGCAGCCAAATTCGGTACAATCGACCAGATCCATCGAGCTTTTTTTTTTTGAAAAAAAAAGACTTGCTGTGGGTAGAGGTGGGAACAAGCCAAGACGTGCTGAATTTGAGGCAAGCACAAGCGAGACTTGCCTAGAACACAAGCTCCTGCTCGGCAATGGTGACCACGTAAGCATCACAAGTGTGTTTATTGTTTAACAAATTTTTAATTATTTAAATATTTATAAAACAAAATTGAGGGCAGTTACCTACACCCAAAAAATTTCTAAACTCAAACTTGTGATCTAGGCTGTCCAATTATGTTTCAGCCTTTCTTAAATCGTGGTTGATTTTGACCCGAACATAATTTTGTGTGCTCCTTAATACTTACTTAATTCAAAATTATTATTATCTACTCTCTTACATTATAGCGTTAAAGATTTCTTTTTCCTCTCATCGTGCTTCAGCCTTTTTTGGGTCGTAGTTGATTATAGATCTACAATAATTTTGTGGGCCCTTAGTACTTATTTAATTTAAAATTATAATTGTTATTAGGAAAACATTGGTTTTATACTTGTACTTAAATTAAAAATTAAAAATGTTAATATATTTTTATAATTATACTGTCAAATAAAATTTTGTTACTTAACAATGTATAATTAATTTAAACTTTTACTGTTTTTATATATGTATTTACATACTATTATTTATTATTGTAAAACTTAGAATTTGATTCTAATTGAATTAAAAGTCTTTAAAATAATTTATACTTAGTTATTAAAATTTAAATTATATTTTTAATATTTGTGTATAACTATATTTTTTGTTAAATATAAATATTATTCATTATGTTATTTGAAAATAATATAGATTATTAATTTTGTTAAATATAGATTGTTAAATATAAATATAATTCATTTTGTTCTTAATATATATTATTAATAAGTATAAAATATACACGCACATCATGCGGCTCTTTGGCTAGTTAAATATATAAATTATAGTCTACTTTTAAGAACAAGCTTTTAACCTATTTGACCTTATCTCAAAAAAATACGGGCTTTGAGCTATAACTAACTTAGAAAGTGAACAGATTAATAATCGGCTAAGTAAGGTGCACAATGGCGCACCTAAAAAAAGAGGCGCACCTAAACACAAACAGCTATTTCTCTCTCACCTCTCTAACCGCTAACAAGCTCAAAAACCGCCACCACCTCCGCTGTGATTTTTGATGAGAACAGGGAAAAGGTTAAAATTTAAAGAATTTCTTCTGGGTTATTTAGGATTTCTAAAGGGTGAAATGGTGTGTTCTTTTTGTCTGGATTGTCTAATTTTTGCTTAAATATTAGGTGGATATTGACTAGAATTTTGTATGGATTCGTTATTATGGTTATTTTTTTTGTAGAAGTTTGAATCCATAAACCGTTGATCTCAGATGACTTTGTTTTTAATTATTGAGGAGCTTGTCTAAATTTGTTGTTCTCAAGGGCTTGGTCATTCATTTTATTCGTGTTAAAATGGTGATGTTTTATATGTTGATGGACTATGTTATGGTGATATCTTTTAGGTGTTTCTACTTGAACAATTAGATCCTTGCTTTGATTTGGCTTTCTGGTTGTGTATAGATATTTTCTGGCTATTTTATGTTAGAATAGTCCCACATCTCTATATGAGATGGGTGGTGTTTTGTATATATTTAGGTTCCTACACCTTTCGAAATGATATTGGATATTATAGTTGTATAGTTAAGAAGTCTGGATGAGTAGATGGTTATTGATTATTGACTTTATGCTAATTTGGTGAAGTGTCAGTGTTAGTTCACTTTTCTCAAGGCTTAGTCATTTGCTCTTATGGTTGTGTTTTATAGAACACCTATTTTCTATTTCCTTTTTATTAAAATATCATAACAATAGCTTCTGTTCACTTTTCTCAATGAACTTTTCTCAAGGGCTTAGTCATTTTCTCTTATGGTTGTGTTTTAGAGAACACCTATTTTCTATTTCCTTTTTTATTAAAATATCATTACAATAGCTTCTGTTCACTTTTCTCAAGGGCTTAGTCATTTGCTCTTATGGTTGTGTTTTATAGAACACCTATTTTCTATTTCCTTTTTTATTAAAATATCATGACAATAGCTTCTGTTTTAGATCTATAATGACTGTTTCATTGATATATGATTTAGTTTTTTTGGTGGGGAGTTGGGGGGGGAGGGAGAACGAAAATGGGATTTCAAGAGAGATAGAATTAGATAGAAATAAGGATATAAAAAAGGGTAGGAAGAAGAAGAAACCCAACAAATTGGGAGATATTGGAGAGATAGATCGACAACTCATGAAGAATTTCGGGAGGTTAGGAGATAAAACTTGAAATCCACCAAAGATTCATATGTTCATTCATCAAAATCTATATGTTTACAATGATGGAAAACTCGTTTACATTGCCTAACAAAACTACTTAATAAAAATGCTGAAAATTAGAAGTAAAACCCTCTAAAATATAAAAATTACATAAAACTCCGTGAACATCATCGAGCTAATAAAATAGAAAATTATTTATTAAAATAGCCTTAATATAACTCAAATTCGTCCAATGGGTGGGGGCTAATAGTGGTAATCGGTTATATGGTCAACTTCTTTTGTTAGCGAAGAAGACGATTTAATAGATATAAAGCCAGAGTATGAAGCTGAGAAATGAGGTTTATTTTGTAAATGGAGTTGTGATAATGTTCATGTAGAAATATTACTAGCTTTTATTTCCTGCATGGGTATTTTAGTTAATATGCACATGGTATGCTAATGTACTTTAATATTATTATGAGGATAGTGTCTTCTTAGATTTTCACATTTTCGGAATGTATTCGCAATAGCAATCATCATTGTCGAGATTGTTTATTCAATTGTTATCTGTGTCCTGGTATGAAGAGGTATAGAAGGTTGCACCTGTATGTTGTTATTTGTTATTCATATTCCGCGGTGCTCATTATATGTCTGTTACGGCAGCTTCATCTACTTGAACAAAGAGCATTTTTGGTAATTGTTTCTTTTCTTTTTGTTCTTCGCCACTGATGCATGCTGCTTCTGATTCTCCTGCAGAATTTTCCGTTTGGTGCTGCTGTAATTATATCTGTATTTGTGTCTCTTGTAATCCAGCCTTTTATAGTTTCCCAAGCCTCTGCCACCATTCAATCTGCTTCTAGAGCTGGGGGCCTTCTGTGGCTTCCATTGGAGGAAGACTTATCCGTGCCGAGGTATTTAGTAGTGCCTGGGCCGGTTTTGTTGCCGGCTGTTTGCACACGCTGTCAGGACCCGACCACCTTGCAGCTTTGGCCCCACTATCCATTGGCCGCTCCAGCTTGCTCTTGAAGCAGGCCAGGTCATCTTTGGATTTCTGTTCCTAACACTTAAAAGATCGGTTACATATGGAAGTGCTCAGAACATGGGGTACAAAAGTAGTAGGGATGACCCTACTTGTCATTGGTGCCATGGGAATCTGAGAAGCGATGGAGATTCCAACACCGTGCGTTGCTCTTGAAGGTTGGGAATGTGAGGTGCCCATGGTTGAACCTATTGAAGCTGAGAAGAAAAAGACTGGATTCGCAGCTTTTGCCACGGGGATTGTTCACGGCCTTCAGCCTGATGCTGTGATGATGGTATTGCCTGCTCTTGCACTTCCATCAAGGTTAGCTGTAGCTGCCTTCCTAGGAATGTTTCTTGTTGGGAGTGTGATTTCCATGGGAAGCTACACTGCCTTTCTGGGTTCTTGTGGTCAAGCTTTAAAAGACAGGATTCCACGGGTAACAGGAAAACTGGCTTGGGCTTCGTCATTCGTAGCAATTGCTCTTGGTTTGGCCATTATCATCAGCCAATTCTTCGGTTATAGCTTGTACTGACCGCTAACGTGATTATTACCCGTATTTTCCATACCAAATATGAGAGGAAGATTTATGCGGCTGGACCCATCCCAGCAAAGTATAAGATGCGGATGATGATGGCGATAAATGATGATCCTAAATTGGTTTAGCATGTTCGTCATTTTCACGTGAAGCCCTACCAATGCAATAGTTATACCTATAACCTTTTATCATTTGTTATCATCCTGCTCTCATTATCTGGCAGTGTGATTTTCAGAATAGTTCTTCAAATTTAATGTAAGTTTCATTCTTTGTTTGTATCATTTGATCAGAAAATGGAAGATTTTATTTGGTTCGCAACTATGCACTTATGGTCTTGTGGGGGGTTGAGGAAGACGTCCATTGTATGCTCTCCCATTATTTCGTGGTTTATAGGAGGCAAATAAAAGAAGACGTGATAAGATGGGGTGGAGGCAAAGAGAGGATCGAAGCATCTTCATTCTACTTTTCTGAGGCTTCTTAACTTACACTATGAGAAGAAGAATATGATGCAAAGAAAAGAACAAAGGCAAAACAAGAATTGAAGGCAAGTATAAAGCACAAAGAGCTTGGCATCTTAACTTTCGATTGAGAGCTGTCATGGTAGGATTCCATGTGAACAGGACTGTCAAACAATAATAATAATGCCATGAGCCAGCTTGCCGGTGCTCGCCACTGTGTTTTTTAACACCAGAAATGTCAATAGGGGACATCAATTTAGCTGGAGTTGAAAATTTGCGGACTCTCTTTTATTCTAGATATGGTGAGCCAATTGATACAGTACTCAATTTGTTGAAGAGCGTTAGGGTGCTGAACTTAAGAAATTGTATGGTCCGTCGTCATTCATGGAAGCACCTTGGGAAGCTAGTACACTTGAGGCATCTGAAGTTGAGTGGCCATACATTGAAGCAACTACCTTCTACATCAATAGCGAAATTGAAGGAGCTCATACACTTGGACTTGTCGGACACAGATATAACGACTTTGCCGAAAAACATTGGTACCCTTTCGAGTTTGAGACAATTGAATGTTTCGAATTCTTCATTAGTGAACTGTTTAGAGGAATTGCCCCAAACAATTGTTTCCCTTCCACATCTGCAAGTAATCAACCTGAGAAGTTGCTTTCGTTTAAAGGAATTGCCGGAGGGGATCCTTGAAATGACCAGTTTAAGATGATTGAATGTTGAAGGGTGTTATGGATTGAAAAAGTTACCAAATGGAATTGGGAGGCGAAAGGATGTGGTGGTGATATTAGACAGATTCCTGGTAGAGGAAGCTGGTGTAGATGAAGGAGGAGGATGCAGTCGCAGCAACATCGGAGAGCTGGGTGGAATAAATATTAGAGCGGAATCTCTCGATATATGCAACTTGAAGGAGGTGGGGAGCCGAGATGAGGCTCGAACTACCAAGCTAGAGGAGAAGACTAGCCTTCGTACTCTGTTCCTCTATTGGAATGACACTCGTAGTGGTGCTCGTAACGTCACTCATGTAGCAGCAGATGGCGTGTTGGAAGGGTTACGTCCACCTCCCTGCCTCCTAACCTTACGAATACGGAATTATCCAGGCCAAACATTTCCAAGTTGGATGGATGATGGGGGCGCCGCCTTTCGCCGCCTTCAAGATGTGGAACTCGAGTACTGCAAGAACTGCACCCAACTGCCGCCTCTTGGTCAGTTGCCAAGCCTTGAAAGACTATATATTGAAGGACTGGATGGAGTGGAGAGAGTCGGGAGGGAATTCTTCGGTGGCCCATCACCTACCTTCCCCTGCTTGAGATACCTTACATTCGATGGCATGAGGAATTGGTCGGAGTGGGGGACATCAGCAGTGAAGGCAAAGAAGGAAGCGCCGAGTCACCCATCATGCCAGCACTGGAAAGATTGAAATTCATTGACTGTCCCAAGCTGGAGGCGATGCCCCCAATCATCACCACCTCCCTTCGCAGGCTCACCGTGGACGACAGCACTCCTATGCTATATCATAGGAGCTTTCTCCAATTCCTTCCTCTTCCTCTCTACGAGACTATTGCCATAATTGGCAATCGTTGGAATCGCTGATGACCGCTTGATTTGTGTTGTTATCGGTGAGATGGCAACGGAACTTCCTGGCAGCCTCCTCCTCCACCACACTGCCCTGCGAAAGCTCATACTCGTCGGTCTGCCGCTCTTGAGGTCTCTCCCTGAGGAGCCCACGCAACTCACGGCTTTACTGCAACTGATCATCTGGAACTGCCACAATCTATGTGGGAGGGATCTCTACCCCAAAATTGCCCACATCCCTCTCATTCGAATTGATGGACAAGACATTCAAACTTAGTTTTGTTAGTTTAATCCCTTCCTTTGGACTACTTTGTTTTATTTTAGTAGGAGTGTCTTCTTCTTTTGTCAATGAATTCAATGAAAACTTAGAAGAGCAAAGCTCAAAGGAGTGCGGAGTATATATCTTTAGATTACTATGCTTCTTAATAGGGTACGTCATATACAAATCAAACAATGACATAATGGATGAAGACTTTTTTTCTGCATAGAGAACTTCGAGAAGACGTCAAAAGACTATCCATTGCTTATAATGTAGTCAAATACTTCTAGGGCTTTAGATGTATTCCTGTATATATTTGGTGACAGAAAGTGAACCAAATGATCATCAACCCACATGCAAAATAACAGGGTGTCTGATATTTGAATTCAATTCGTGATATTCTACTTCAAGCAAATTGGAAAACTCTTAAAACCCAACACCAAAAACTCTTTCAAATATTACGAAAAGTTAGTAAAAGTATAGGCCTCGTCATCTCAAACACCTCATCCCATCCAGCAAGCAAATGGGAGCATATATTTTGTTCAACCAATTAATCACGTCTCACATCAAATCAGTTGCATAGAAAACATGCAATAACAATGAGAAGTGCTCTATGCCAGCTGACTTTCCTGAAGAAACACTCCAAAGAGAAACAAACAAGATGAAGATTCCACATCATCATCATCTCACACTTTTCTTATTTCTAAAACAGACTTCATAAATCTAGTTTCTTAAAGAACTATCAGTAATCTTCTGTCACAAAGCTAGAATGAAGAAAAAATCAAACTTGTTTTGTCACGTAATCACATCAATTATTTTGTAAATACTAGCAGTAGAATCATGCATAAGAAAATAAACTAAAACCCTATTAGAAAGTGAACCAAACAAGGTACAATAACCGGTTGACTAAACATATGCTCACAAATACATAGTTTTGCCACTTCATCTCCTCCTCATCTTTTAAATCTTATTGATCTGGATGGATTTTGCAGCTCATTTTGTCAATTATGTCTTTCAATCGTTCCAAGGTTAAAACATAAACATGGATCGCATAAAAGTATGCAAACACATAGATGATTAATAAGTGTATGTGCACTCCACCTGATGAATCAACAAGTTGTTCACCATCCATAGTCAGTATTGGCACTTTCTTATAATCCAACCATTTAATCTCCTTTTTGCTATGGGGTTGACCTCCACAACTTTGTATGGATATCGTAGTAGTACAAGAATGCTGAAAAACAATAGCATAAAAAGTAAACACAAAAATTCAGTTATTTCTGAATAAGAACATTATGTAGAATCGTTTAGTTTATGGTATGCAGAATTGATCGTTGCCAATACATATGACAATTACAAACGAAAAAGACGAGCACATCAGAATATCATAATGCACCAACATTATATTATATATAGCATGTTGCTTGTTGCCAAATTTTCACTAGTTCTCATCCCCACCAAATCTGGAGTTCTATCATTTAGAAATTAATAAATTTCATGGTTATACACTTTCACAAATATGCATCAATTTCAATCCTTTCAACAAGAATACACAAGTAAGCTACAAAACCATGCACCTATTGAAATGAAATCCACTAAGCTAATACCTTGCAAACAAGTCAAACACCAACAATAACAACTAAATCCAAAAAGACACCAATTTTAAACAAGGAAATCACTTTTGAAGGTTAAATCTGGCAGATGAAATGCTTGTTAAGACATCCAATCCAAAATTCCTTATAACTATCCTGGTTGTTCTAGCAAAAGATTTACACAGGTTGCAGTTCAAGTTATTCTTGAAAATAAAACAATGTCATAAAGCATCATAATTATATCTGATTTAAGATCAAAAATTGTATTGTCAATAGTCCGGCCATAAATTTGAAAAATTAGTCATCCATGCATTTCACATATAAGACGTAAGAAACAGAAAGAAATTCAGATTATTAGCTAATCATGTCCAGACATAGGGCATCATAATTTTGCAATTCCCTTCAAAGAAGGAAGCATATCTATAATTTTTCAATAGCTAAATTTACAAGAGCTATCCAAAAAGTCAAATTTGGCAGAAGAAATGATGTTCAGGACATCCAATTCCAAAGCTCGCTATTACCATAACAAATAGAGTATACACATAGTGACTGAAGTAAACATCAAAAAAAAAAAATCTAAATGTCAGATTCAATTCCCGGAAATGTACATTATACATCAATTTTTCTCATGTTCCTTGAATCATCTCCAAAACTAGAGCTCAAATGATCATTCAGATGATAATACATTTCACCAATGTCAAATATTTTCCCTTATACAACATCAATTTTAACGGTTTCAACAATGATAGGCATATAACTTCAGAGTTTTTCTATTTCTCAACTCAAATACCACAAAGCTAATACCTTTCACTCAAATTGAACACCGACAAGTAGAAAGTAAATAGAAAAAGTCGTCAATTTTAAACTGGGCGACTAACCATGAAGCTATCCATGCTTTCATGGGAAAAGTGAATCCATAGTTTCTTGTTGGTAATGCTTAGGGTTGTTCTATTAACCTAGTGGTGGTCTTATTTTATTTTGGTTATCGAGATTGCAGGAGCCCATATGATTCCGAATTGTAGAGGTATGCGGGAAGAGATGATCTTGTTTTGAAATTGGCATCCATTGAACATTTAAACTTTCTTTTTATTCAACACTGACTAGCTACCCTTGTCAAGTTAGGTCGCCTGATCATTTCTCATGGTGGGTAGTATCTGAATTGTTGTCAAGACCCAGTGCAAGAAATAGAACTGCTGTTAGATTCAAGAAAAAATGATGGCAATAATGAAACTTGGTGATATTAAAGCCGAAGGGGAGGTAGAGAACAGAACCAATAATGTCCGTTAGTTCAAGTTCACTACCTCACTTTGTCACCCTGCAAATGAAAAATAATGATGAACATTTCTATTCTTCCAGAATACAAACAATGATACCACTAAGGCAAGCAATTCATCGTCCAATGAAATGTGCTTGCTGCTTATCTTAATTTATTATATAATGCTGCAAATAAATTGACTTCTAGCTATTGCACAATTTAATGTGTTGTCAACTTTAATCATTGAGTAATATTTTTTTTATAGCTATCATGAAGCCAGCAATAATGATGCAAAAACATAGGCGAATAGGTAATCATTTTTTGTTGAGTGTTTTCTTCCCTATATTGAGTGAAATAAGGACATAATAAAATTAAAATTTGAGATGAAGCCAACCACAAGAAACAGAAAAACAAACTCTCAGCCCCAATTTACTAAACTGATACAGTCTTTTAGAAAGCTTGTTACCTGCACTTCAACTTCAGTTGAAATCTGCAATGCATCCAATATAACTGAAATGTTTGTCGTGATTTGTTTAACCTAAAATTTTCACAGTCATAATAAATTATAGATTACCTACATCTACTATGAGGTTGATATTTATAGCACTCAAAAAATAGAAAATAGGTGGTAAGAAAAATAGAACACAGTAAACAGTCATGAGACCTGTGAGATAGTAAAAAACTACAAATTCCAAATTGATCTGCCAAACCAAAGTCCAACCAATATTAGAAACTAGAATACAAAAATAAAGTAAAAAGAAAACCTGTTCAACTCTACCCTCCCTGCCAAATCAGAATAATCAAAGAACGAAAGTACAAACAGAGACAATTTAGTCAATCTGTTGGTGCATTGATGTAACAATTTTAACCATGAAACCACTATAGTGTATAGAACATAAAAAAACTCAATACATTGGAAGCATTTCTCACAAAATAACATTGATCATTTGCCAATTTCGTTAATCATCACCACCACTAATATCATCAATTAAAAAACAAAGTAACTGTTTACACAGGGTGCTTAGTCTAATATGAACTTCAAATGAGCAGGAAATAGGTTGAAGTAATATGTCATTTTTTATGCAATATATATTATAGAAAAGCATCATGATAAGATTGCTATTTGAGGAACGCTAATAGATGTGTATAAATTGTATGTTGTTGAGGCTAGAATATGATATAAGGTAAAAAATATATTCACTAACATCACACACTGCTGGAGATCTTAGGTCAAAGAATTAAAATGGAAAAAAAGACACATGCAGGTGAAACCGAACCTCAATTATCTGGAGTGGGTGGATGGAAAAGAAGAAGAAAATTGTTTGAACGCTAACAAATTGTTCAACTAGCAAAAGCTGAACGCAAATTAATTCAGCTGATGGAATGGCCACCATGAACACACAAAGGGCAAAACTTAATTGGCAAAGTCAATTTTTGCCTCCAAAAAAATTAAAATTCAAAAAAAATCCTTCGGGTAAAAAAAAGAACTGATTTATAAAAATAAAAATATTAAGAAACCAACATTAAGCTTGGCAAACTGTTAAAACAACAAATTAGGTTCACAAAAAACATAAGATCTAATTAAAGATACTCACTCTATTAAAGCTAGCAATCAAAGAGATTGGAACCCAGCCCTCCTTATCCATGTTCTGGCGCAAGAATATATCCTTACACAGATTATCAGCCCTGCAAAAATATATAGACAACAATGATTAGTATTGATTAGAAGAAACAGCCAGTTACATCCAGGGAAATGATAACTACAACAGTACCTTAATTGGTACTCTATCTGCTTCACCAGCCTAATTTGCAATCCCGGATCAACAACTGGGAAAAGAAATGTCGGTGGATGTGATGGCAGTGGGTGAGATGAAGGCATAAAAGTAATGCCTCCAAGAGGTTCAGGTGTTGAAGTATGCACATTATATACCGGAGAAGCATTTCTGAAAGAATTTAAAATCATTACCAAAGAAGATTGTACTATGTAATGAAATTCAAACAACTTCGTAATTTAGCATATGGAAAAAGCTTACCAGGAATGCCTAAAGAACAGATATAAGGCCCTGGAGAAGTGATAAATGGGGACCGATTAGGAGGAGGCCTTACAAAATTCCTTAGCACAGGCCTCAATTGCTGTTGCTGCAAGTGGAAATCCCTACCGCTAAAATTTTGAGGATTGTTCGACTCATGGCTTCCACAGTCCTGATCAAGCTGGTTATTTTGATTATTTTTATAATGTCCTCCCGTACCACGTGAATGAGGGCCATTACTACCTCTACGAGAGCAGCCTCGAGGACGATCATTGCCAGTGCTACTTGTCCTACTAAGAACAACTCCTTCGAATGGAAGTGCAGAATCCACTGCTTCCTGTTCCTGATTATATAAATTAGATTCGTTTTCTTCGACCTGATGAAGTGGAGGCCCATTGCCACCATTTAAAGCCCACAGGTTGTCAGGCTTCATTGATTTTTGACGGACAGGGAAGGAGTAATTCTTCATTAAGTTAGAGTTTGTATAGCTATTACTCACAGTCTTAGGCAAAGATAATGCAGTCACAGGTCCGTAATACACATAAAATCACACACAAGTTCCCAGGGAGTCAAATTTATAAGTAGAATGGCAACATTGCGAATCCAAAGAAGCATGTTCAATAACATCAACAAGAAATAATAAATACAATTTAATCTACATAACTTGAACTAATCAATTCCTGAAAAAAATAATTTTTTCCCCCTTAACCAGGTGATGACAATGCACATTTAAAGAACCATCTTCGACAATGCACATCTGAAGAAGCATCTTCAGTTACATCCACGAGATACAACAAATACAGGCCAATCTACATGAGCTCAACTAACCAAACCAACAAAAATGAATGCTTCTTTATTTTTTTCTAATGGAAACCAGTATCCACTTTATCTCCTTTTTGCTAAGGGGTTGACTTCCACAACTTTGTGTGGAATAATGATATGA
>JAURVB010011473.1:0-19155 GCA_033002965.1 Piper betle | reverse complement strand
AAGCGTAAATGATAAAATTTGAATGTTCTTGTAATTGACCATCCTCTCTCTGCACCATATATCCCTGATATTAAGAGGGGATGTCAGTCTACTTCGGATATGCTGCATAGAACTTGCCCCTAATTATGACACTAATCTGTCTTGGCATACTCGAATCAAAAAGTTTGTAAAATTCACAATATAATTAAAACATATTCATTCTAGATTTTCATCAAAATTAAAATCACAATATTAGATTAAGAAAATGAAAAACATTACCACCAGGTTACCGAATGAGACAAGTCTTCTGAAGATACTGATGTGCTCAGTCGCATGTGGCCTGTTTGGTCTTATAGACTGTTGAGAATTACTTGCTTGGTTGGGGGCATCTGCACGAGGCTCCCCACATCATTGCTCAGTGAAGGTGTAGGGGCATGCCACCCTCGAGACTCCTTGCCACGGGATCAAGATCCCGCTCCCACGCCGAATTGAGGATTGACCACTAGCCATACCTACAACCGAAAAACAATAATTATGAAATTCTTTTTCATATCGGACGATTACAATGTCTCTTCATATCTACTTTATTGCAAAACATACAATTCTTTTAATGTCTACTTCCTTATGTATTTCTTAATTGGCAAGTGAAAGAGGTGTTATTTCTAGGGCCATTATCAAGTTGAGGGCTACTTGTTCGTGAATGATCATCTTGATACACGTTATCCACTTCTTTATTTGCTTATAAGTCCCCATTTGACATATGCATGGCAAATTATCTTCTAGGTCTTAGTTTACAAAGCTACCCCACCCACTGACGTCTTTCTCAGTGCTTAGATGGGTAAGACAAATACTACACCTGTTGGGCTTGAGAGGCTATAATGAATACATCTGAAGAGTCTAATATGCTGTCATATTTAACTTTAACTAAACCATGGGGATGTACAACTTGTACACCTCTAGTTCTGTCAAGCGAGTGGCACTTAAACAATACAATGGTATCGTCACTTTAATGCAACTTATACACATTAAGGAGGATTTTATAATAATTTGATTCATCGGGCTTCACACAACTTCTAACACAAACCCCACTTAATGATATCTGTGAAGGTTGTTAGACATTTTGATTCAAAATTTATAACTATTTGTGTAATATCTTTTAAAATGTCTAACGTTTCCAGATGAACCATAAAAAATAGGTGCAAATACAATTATCAATGTGAAATCCATTATTTGCATAAACTAATAAGTAAGAAATAACATTTTAATAATAAAGTTTTACAATTTATATGAAAATTGTCTTACTACATTCTTAAATTATATAGATAATTGTGTAACCATCTTACAAAAGCAGAATCTCTATATTTTAATAAATCTTAGTCATGGATGTTTATATGTTGATGTCTGACATTTGCATCAAATAATCTTTAATATAAAATAAAAAACATGTTGAACCCTCCAGATACGCCTTGTTTGATACTTTTCTTTTTAAATATTGAATAAATCTCTCAAAAGGATACATCCATCTATAATGAGGTGACCCGGATACACAAACCTCGAAAGCTAAGTGAATAGGTAGATGCTTCATCAAACAAAAAAATCTCGGCGGTAGAATTTTCTTTAACTTGGAAAGTATTAGCGGGATGCCCTCTTCTAATTACTCACAATGTTTGACCACTAACATTGTTAATGTGATGTCTCTCAAAAAGTGACACAACTCTATCATTGCATTCCAAAAAGGGTTAGGAATGAAATTTGGATCTCTTCACCCCATCCCAATTGGATCTCTTCACCCCATTGCCGACCGCCCTTGTTTTGCCATTTTTCGGCAAGCTACCACCTCCCCGACCTCGTTGACATCGTAGACACGTTGGGCTCACCACTACCATCTTGCTAGTTAGCTGCGGTTGGCAACAGTTGCCGAAAAACCACTAGAAATCACTAAAAAAACCGGATTTGCTGGAATCACGCCGAATCTTCCACCAAACTCATGCCATTGAACCCGATTGAACTTTCGATGCCACTTGGGTGCCAAATTCAAACTTTCAGACTCGTGACCAAAACCTCACCACTTGTCATTGCCGTTGATCATTGTCGCCAACTACATGAGGTACATAATAACCTCCCGATTTAATTATTTAAAAATGATGATTGATAGCATGGGATGTTAGGATTGATTATTTGTCAGTGATGAATGCCTAATTATGATTGAAGTGATGATTTGCATGATTTGATTGATATTAAATGAATACTAATGATCTAATTAGGTAAATTAAATCTTAGCATTCTAATTGACTGTAATGTAACTTAGAAAAACATAATAAAATCTGTGTGAATAGGATGAGCTAGGGATATTTTTGTTGTGATGAGGATTATTGATTGTTTGATGGATGATGATTGTATTGCAAGTGTAATGTTCATGATGAGTTTGATGCATCATCCAGTTAGCCGGCATTAGCTTATAGATTTGATGGGTAGGTATGGGTAGGAGTTTGCCAGCTAGGTGTGAGAACACGCTTGGAGTTTCTGCCAAGTCCGTTTAGGGTGCGTTCCCTATTTTACACTCTATTCCATTATATGTTTGTTTTATTACTTGCAGGATGGGTTAAGTGGCATTTTATCGAATCCCACTTAACCTAGGTTATTTAATCATTCTATTTTCCAGATTAATAACCTTCGAAGATGAGATCCCTCGAGTTTGATTTCGAAAAATAAGATCCACCAAAATTTGCCTTCAGGCATATTATATAAATCCCTTCCAAGACCTAAATATAGTTTTATTGAGTTTTCAATGAGACGAGAGATGGGAAAACTGACTTGCACGTACCAGAGTGCACGTGCCAGTCAAAGTAGGCTCTGGATTAGTAAGAGAGCTACTCTATTCCCAAGGGATCCTGACAACTCCCATTTTCAGTTCCTCACACCCAGATAAACGTGGAGGTTTACGGGCACTATTCAAAGGGTATTAAAGGCGATAGCCTGAGAGTACTCGGCTTTCGTGCTTAATACCTGAAGAATTATTGAGGAAATGAAAGGATTTAGGATATACTTGTAGTCCCAAGGGACCAGGAAAATGAGAAAATGGAGAGAGAGGACATCAGACTAGTTAGTTCTGGACACTATCGGGTCTTCCACTCGGTGGCTCCTCAGTAGAGCCCTTAAGAGTGTTCACGAGAAGTATATAAATATTTTTCTTCAAAATGAGGGTCAGCTCTCATTTGCCAGTTTGCTATGTAGTTATATTTTTTGACCAATAACACTCGTTACTGACGTTTCTTTTATATATATGTATGTGAGGATTAAATAGTGGGTACCGCCCAGAGGAGACCTACCTTGGACACACACGCATTCTCGCCAACCGAATGGTTGTTTTGGCTTGGTTGTTTTGTTTTGTCATTATGAAAATGAAATGCTCGTAATGAAATTGCATTATATAAATATGATATGATGAAAATTTTGGTGTATAGAAATGGATAGTGATAATAGGATCTAAAAAATATATTTGTAGCGCAGACTGAATGATAAAGGTGGAAATGTGAATAGAATGACTAGGTGGGTCAAGACCTAAAACGTTGAATATTTTGATGTGGCTAAATTAAATGTTTATGTGAAAAATATGTTGCAATGAATGTAAATAGATTTATATGTTTATATATGTTGATTTAACATAGTGGCCCCTGATTGAATTTTTAAGGGAGATTCTGTCCATTTCATTTTCAATTTTTTTATCGATTTTATTGTCATTATTTTTAGTATGAAACTGGTTCCCATGTCATCCATGCAGTAACATGTTATGGTTCCGTGCGTTCATCCATGGATAACGATTGACATATTCTATCATGAGACGTCAAGACTAGATCCACTTGAGACCCATGACATCTTCTATCATGTTAGGGTTCCACTAATAACACACGCTCTGCTGTAGGCTAACTGAAGCTATCAGCTGTATGTTAGGTATACTCGACCACCATAATATACTAATACGGCTATCTAAGCCCTATATTCATGATCTGAAAACTAGTCTTACTCGAGCTCGCTCAAACTGACTTGCGCCTACCCTGAACTATGTAAAACTATAAGCAGGTAAAACCTAACCCGAAGTTGGGTTTTACAACCTTTCCTCATAAAAATTTCATCTTAAGAATTTCTCATATCAACGGAGGACTTAACTGAAGATCTTATATCGCTAACAAATTGGTATCTCTCCTTCGAAAGCTAGGTGCACACGGGCCAAAAAGACCAACATGAATACTTTGTTTCATGAATGTCTTTATAAATATTTTGGGCATTCTATAAATGACTAGGAAAGCCGATTGTTCACCTGTGTGGGATAGATTGGGATAAGCGTCGTCCACAATTACCAGTGTTAGTCATTAGGATTTTGGATTGGGGTGGTCCGTTACCTCTTGCCAAATTGATAGGCAAGCATACTGTTCATTAACAATGGATGATTGGTTACCGTAAATTTTTTGCCCTATTAATTATTTTTCTGCCTTGATGTAAGAGGTGAAGATGTCGATGTGTTTTGATTCTGGTGTTTTTTGTTTTGCTTTATTTGACTGGTTATGAAGAAATTTTTTGGCTTCTTCTAGCTGGTCTATGCTAAGCAACCAGATCTAGACGGTCATCCACATCTTTTCTTTGGGAAATTTAATGTTAGGGAAATTTTGTTATATTGAAAAGCATTCCCCTATTCTCATTATTAATAAGACAAACTATGTAAAAGTGACACAACAAATTAATCTAAAAATTCTTTTCATCAAATATAAAATTCATAAAATAATTAGAATACCCAATTGAGTTTTTAACGAAAATGTTAGTGGTGGAGGATTATATATTTACAATTTTACGGATTTAGTGAGACATGTTTGGTATTTTCACTTAGAAATATAATTCTCTCATAGGAAAGACATAAGTTAGCAGATTTATATATAATTCTAGTTGAATTAGGTTGTTTAAATATACATTATTAATATTTATCAACCCGTCCTTTAAATAAAGTGTTACAGATTCTTGCATGCATTCCCCCTAATTTTAATACCCGAGTAGCAGGAGCGATAGACGAGCCATGGCCAACGAGATCTGGTCGGAGCTTCCGTTGGAGCTCATTCACCCAATTGCCAAGCAAGTGGCCGTTGACCTCTCCGATCTTGTCAGGTTCGGGGCTATTTGCTGGTCATGGAGATCTCCCCTCATCGAGCACGAATGGTTGGGCTTCGCCCAGCAGTTGGAGGCCCTGATCGGCTTGCCCTCCCTCTCTCTGCCCAAGCTCATGCTTCCCGAGAAGACCCGCAACCGCGACCCCAACGCCGGCAGGGACTTCTTCGACTTGGACACCGGACATGCTTTCCGACTCCACCTGCCGGAGGCCGGGGAGTCACTGCTACGGATCGGGCAATGGCTGGGTGGTCACCAGGGGCGACCACGTCCACGCGGACGTCCACCTGCTCAACGCCATCACCGGACAACAAATCCGGCTGCCGTCGCAGCTGTCGCCCGTCGACTTTCCTCGTGAGAGTTTCCCCGACACCATGCTTCACGACTACATCATAAAGAAGGCGATAATCGTCGGGAGACCATGCGACTCCGGCATCTGTACCGGGGCGGCAATCGTCTCGTCGTTGAGATGTAGTACTAGTTATTTAACTGGGCTTGCCTTGTTGACACCCGGTCGCGACCAGGCGTGGACGATGGTGAGGAATAGTTTCGATGTGAGGTCTCTTGCATGGTATAACCTATAACAGCATTGCCGCAGTCCAAGTTTGGGGCATGAACAACTCCTATAAAAAGAACCCAGCCGTGCAAGGAATGAGGATGATCTCCTTGTTGCCACCATTAATCCATGACAACCTACGGGCTGCCTCTACCGTGCTATTCTATTTGGGGGACGTTGGTGGTGAACTTATAGGAGTGACAAGACCAAATCTAATACTCGATGGCACATTCTCAGACATATCTGCAGGTACTGTGAGGGTGTTTAAACTCGAGAACGGGTACAATTGAAGGATTTGGGAAATTGTTGCCTGTTTCTGGGTAACGGTGAATCGACGGCATTGTCACCTGTTGCCCCCACGTCTTGCTTCAAAAGGGACTGCGTATGTTTCAACATTGGGGAGACGCCATTTTGGGGAAGGAAGGACATGTCCTTATTGTTTGATAGATGGCAAATTGGGGAGACGCCATTTTAACACTTATTAGCTTGATAGATGGCAAATTCCGGTCGCTCTCTTCGGAGGGGGCTGGGCTGGGGGGGGGGGCGTTTGAGGTATTTGGCCGAGGCTCTTCCACAAATTTGGGCTACTTTCAGTCCGAGGCTTTATCCTGTGAATATATTAGGTGTTTCGTTGCTTTACATTAGACTCTTTTTTTTGCAATTTTATTTTAGACCTACTTAAAACTGGTGTTAGGTAAAATGTCAAAAAAATGAAATAATAGAGCTCTTCTACCATTTTATATTCAAACTCGACTCGACATGTCATAGAATGGTTAAGCCGATTTGGTATCATTTTTATTAATTTTTTAATTATCTAAATAAAAAGTTATATGAAATTAGTAAATATTACTCTTTTAACGCTTGAAAATATATCATGATTACGCTACTTAAAAGATATTAATTTAGTTAATTTAAAATAAAAATAATATATTTTGATACCTTTTATAATGTGACTTCGTGAGTTAATTATAAAATTCATCACTGTGAAGTCATTCATGGAGTTTGACTCGGCAAATCACAGAATCGATTCAAGGAACATTTTTGAGTTAAAACTATGTTCAACGATTTATATCTTATTATTGTAAACCAAGCTAATTTTTGGGTACAGGACCTTAAATTAAATGAAAAGCATTGATGAAACGATTTGCAGGACGTCGTCCTACAATCAATCATTGAAACTGATAGAATGCAATTTCCACAGAGTGAAATATAGTTAATATAGCTGAAAAGTATCTGAAATGAACCAATTGTATATGTATACATACTATGATTTGCTGGAACTCGTTAGAAATTAAAGACAACCCAGCAACAAACATTTCAATTTGTAATCACGTAGTGCTAAAATATCATGATTTTTACATGCATGTTATGCAATTGCCTAGACCTGAAAAATCTTTTATTTTCAACATTTAATTTTGTTATTATAGACCAATATCTTTTTTAGATTAAACACGTTATATTGTATAAATAGAAGGAATTTGAATAATAGAGATTGTAGTTAAACACTGTTTTTAGACTATTATATATATGTGGGTCACAAATATGAAATGGGGATAAATTTTATGTTCAGCCATTGTTTTGAGTTTCTTTCCAAGCGACCTTGTAAATTAGCTCCTCAATGGAGTCGCTATTTGTTTATGTACAAATTTTGCTCACTCGTGATGGAAATTCAGACGCGAGTGCAGGTAATGAGATGGAGGGTTAAACCAAGGCGCCTTTGTCACTCATGTTAAATGTTGTTTACCTAATACAAGATAAAAACATTTCAATATTTATTTTTACAAATTACACAAAGTAGATATTTTTTGACTTTGATACTTCATCTACCCATCTAATACATGAAAAATTGAAAAATATAAAATTCATGTCAAATATAAGCTACAAATTTGTGAAAATTTGATAAATATGACTATGTTGACTTATAAGATAAACTAGCGAAAACACTCGCGCAACGCACGTGGGGTATAATACTCAATAGAGATAAAAGAAAATGAAAATATTTTACAACCACATTCATTAAATGCATTTTTTCAATGAATGATTATTGAGTTTTTAAAATAATATTAAAAGAATCATAATAAAATGACAAAATTTTAGACATGATTAAATAAAAATTATTTTGTTACACAAATATACAAAAAATTCACTTTTAAACTTCAATTACAAAAAATATCACAAAAATAATAAGGAAAACATAAAAGAACAAAAAAATGTAAAAAATAATTTAAGTCTGTTCTTCAAAAAAAATTATTGAAGGAATGGATTACAAAGATGATAAGAAAATACATTTGGCAAAAACAATGATAATGAAATGGCAAAATTGTTGAAAATAAAAAATAATATATTTTCATACTTTAGATTAGTGGTGATGTCAGTTGGTCGGACGTCAGGTAAGACATTGTCTATGTCCGTCTAGTTAACCTCGGGCGAAAGTTGGTTGCCACAGTTAAACTTCTTCGGTCAAGTCAGTCACGATCAGATACGGTAAAAATTATATCAGTGTATGAATTTATTTTTATCTCACATTTATTATATTACGTAATCATTTTTTTCATGAATAATAATTTTTCTCACCAACAATTAATATCTTAATTATAAATTTGTTATCTTTTTTATTTATTTATTAACATATTTCTATTTAAATAGAGAAATATTATATTACAATGAAAAAAATCAAAAAGTATGATTGATGTGATGATAATTTGGTAATAAAATTTAAAAATATCATTTATATCATTAATTTATGATTTTTCCAGTCGCTCGGTGGGTCATTCACACGAAAAAATGTATTGCAACCTCATCTCCTCCAGCCCTATGTACAAGTTGGTCGGCAACTTTCATTATACGATGATCTCCCCCAATTTGAGGAGAGATCTCTTCTTTTGTAGATGAGATTTTATTGAGAATACTAGTCCTACGTTTAAGATGGATATAAGTTGAAATCTTAATAAATGTCGAGAGAATTTAATAAATACCAAGGCGGTTTAGATCTTTTCAAAATAAGAACTAGCCAAAATATATATATGATCAACTGTGTCCAAATAAGATACTCCTAAAAATATTTAATTCAATGGCCCTGTTAAGAGCCGTATAATAATTAGGAGTTAATATCAAACGGGGATGGCTAGAGAATTTTAAGGAAAATTGTGAGGAAGGTTGGTCTATAAATAGAGAGGGTGAAGAAAACAACGGGGGCGACGACTGCTCATTTGGCGGCCAGGAGTTGGCGACAATATTTTGAGCTGGATGAAGAAGAAGATCCAAGAAGAGAGAATTGGATTTATGTACCGTTTGATTGTTAAGGATGTTTATGTTGCAAGCCCGTGACCGATTAAACTTGGCGATCAATTCATTTGGCCACGTAATGTTGCAAATTTGATAAGTTATTTCAGCTGCTCTGCACGCTTGCTGATGAAGCCCATTTCAATAATCGGGTGTGGTAAGCTTGGTTACACGATATTGGGATTCGTATTAGTTAAGGGCTGAATCAAATTCGTTATTTGGTCCTTAGTTGCAAAAATCGGTATATTTTACTCGGAATTGACCAATTTAAATTGGATCGGAGGGTTTCTGATTTAAAAAATCATGCGGATCGGTTGATTCGAGCCAATTTTGGAATTAACCCAAATCGGCCGATTTCAAACGATGGTGATAGACAAGGAGGGGGAGGACGGGGCAGCAACCGGGGGGGGGGATCTGGAGGGGCCTAAGGGGTAGGGGTGCAGGGGCGGGTGGCACAGGGAGGGGTGTAGGGGCCGCAGGTGGCGGGGCGCGGCCGACGTAGTGGGGGGCTAGGGGGCGGGGTCGGCAGGGGAGGCAGGGAGGGACGAGGTGGGGTTGGCAGGGGGAGGCATGGCCCTACAACGACAGCGGCGTGGGGAAGGAGGGCGGCAGATGTGGGAAAAAAAGGGGAAAGAAATAAAGAAATAGTCATGGCATTCTCGTAATTAAAATTTGACTCGAATCCGACTCGAGTTAAAAATAATAACTAACTCTAAATAATTCAAAAAAATCTAAAAAAATATGAATAAATACCATAAAAGATAATACATACTATAATATCAAAATGACATTTCTATAACTAATAATTTACCGATTTTGACTAAGTTGAAATTTTTGTATAAGACAAATTTAGACAAATTTAATTAAATCGATTTTTGACCGATTTAAACTGATTCGATCCAATTGAGTGATTTTTGTGATTCCAAATTTTGTAAATATAATTTGGCCGTAAGTTGTAATAAAATATTAAAAACAGTGAAGTGTGAGCGTTGCTCACTTTCGACGTACACGTGGTACACCGCCTACGAAACAATGTAAAATTGTCATGTCCATCTTTATTTTCTGATGGTTAGCAATATCGTCTGTATTTCCTAGGCAAGTCTCTAATTAATTTAAATAATTAATATTGAAAAACCCTTGTGAGCACGCCGCTTCACAAACGATAAATATGGATTAAGACTTGCTTAAGTACTAAGAGTTGAGCTAACTAAATGACTAATTTGCTAGGCTAAGCATATAAAAAATTTAATTTTATTCTAAAAGAAATATAAAAAAGCTAGAAAGCAACAAGAAATGGTCCCAAAATACTAATGGGTGGCAATTTTTTAAAGCTCACAATTGATTAAGCCACCAAAATTTCTTTGTATATATTAAGTGCATATGTTTGTGTTTTAGGATAGTTGAAATTTCTTTGTATATATTAAGTGCATATGTTTGTGTTTTAGGATAGTTGAAATTTCTTTGTATATATTAAGTGCATATTAAGCCACCAAAATTTTTTAAAGCTCATAATTGATTAAGCCACCTACTTAACTTTCTGGACTCTTTAAGAGACTTACGTTATCTTATGATTTGATTCTGATTTGCATTGGCGCTAAAGAAGTGCGGGCGGGCAGCAAAAGCTCCATTTTCACTTTGCCCCCCGCCCGAGCGCCTCCTCGCTCCGTCGCCGTCGTCGCCGCCGCCGCCCGATCACCCCCTCGTCGGAGAAGACTGTCGCCGTCGTCCCAGATGCAGCCGGAGACGACGACCGCAGCGGACCAAGATGCAGGTACGAGTTTCGGTTTTGTTTCTTGAGACGGAAGAGGTATGGGTTGGAAGGAGATTTGGCGTTCGGGCGGGTGGGTCTAGTTGGAGGAGTAGGAGGAGGACTCACCTTCTCCTCAGCCCAGGGTGAGCTAGGTACCGCTATGCGGAAGTTTATCTGCCATAATCTTGTAGATATATTTCTTTTAAAAGATCTTTGTTGTTGTTGTTGTTGTGGTTGATGCCGTTGCTGTTGTTGTTATTGTTCTTCTTTTCTTTTCATTCTGTGAAAATGTGATGTTGCTTGCATGCGATTGATCACGTCGTGAGGAGTGTAAACGGATTGAATCTTGGTTATCTCCATCTCATTTGCCAATCTATGATAAGATGTTAGGATTCTATGATCCTAACCTTGAAATATGTTTTGCGGTGATCAACAGATGCGAGCAGCGTTGGCTTAAATGTGCAAACTGTGATAGGGAGATGGTAGGAGGTGCTTTGGAGCTGACAACCTGACTGTTTTTGATCCCTTTCTTTCTGCCGCGTTGGATTTAATTATGAGATTGCTTAGTATTGGCAAGTTAGTGTGGATATTCCTTTACCAGCTAAGTGGAGAACTAGCCATTCACTTAGATCATATGATGATTCCACCCCCAAATTCGATAAATTTCCCTCTAATTTAGTTGTCCTTTTCAGGGGAAGATTATTATTACTTGAATGGATATGGGAGTGTCCACACTCCAGTATCGATGTTTTACTTTCTCTCTTGGTCTGGCATCTCTCTCATGTCATTCTTTTTCATGTACGTTTTAAAGTGTGACTTATAAATTATTATAACCTACTAATTGATATGGTAGTCTTTGTGTACTCTTGTACTAGTTGAAGCTATGCCCCAAGTGTAGAATCTAATAATAGGACCTGTATTTGTCCTAGGGTTTCGCTGCAATGAGGAAGAAAATAGCCGATGACAGATCCTGGTCAAACCTCCCCTTTGACATTCTTTCTCTCCTTGCCAACCGGATGAAGGGCAACCTCTCTGATCTTGTCAGGCTCAGTGCTGTTTGTAAATCGTGGAGATGCCTCATCCTTGACAGCCAATGGTTTGGCTTTGCCCAGCAAATGGAGGCCCTCACTGGCATGTCCTCGCTTCACCTTCCCAAGCTTATGCTCCCCGAAAAGACCGACTCGGACAATAGGAACTTCATTGAGTGGAGCATGCACCAAACTTTCCAACTTTACTTGCCGGAGGCACAAGGGAGGCGCTGCTGCGGGTCAGGCCATGGCTGGTTGGTTACTGTGGGAGAAGACATGGACATCCACCTCCTCAACCCCATGACCAGGAAGCAAGTTCGGCTGCCATCACATCCACTGTTCACAAAAGTTGACCTCACGCAGCCTGACAACTTCATGAGGAAGGCAATCATCATAGGCAATCCAAGCGAATCCGTAAATTGCACAGTGGCAGCAATCATCTTCGACGACCTGTTCTTGGTGAAACCCGGCCGCGATGAAGCTTGGGCGAGGGAAAGATCTCGCCGTTACCTCACTGACATAGCACACAACCAGGGTCTCGTGTATGGTCTCGCCTCGGATTTGGGCAACATTGAATGTTGGAGATTGGATCCAGTGGAAATATTGTGGTTTTCAGTATGCAGGTCCCCTATCCCAGACCACATATTAACCATCTATAGTCATTTTATATCCTATTGCCTTGAAGTTTCTGGCGAACTTATTGGAGTGTCAAGACCATTACAATTAGACGATACTACTGTGCTGGGAAACGGCTCATTGGTTGTTTTTAAACTCAAGAATGAAGCCGAATGGGTGGAAGTGAAGGACTTGGGTGATTGTTGCTTGTTCTTGGGCGAAAACACGTCCATGGCTCTGTCACCTGTTCCTCCAAGTTCTGGATTTCAGAGGAATTGTATATATTTCACCCACAGTCGTTACTTGGAAGTCGAAATTGGAAGGAACGACATGAGCATTTACAGCTTGGAAGATGGGATGTACAAGCCATTTTCCCTTGGAGGATCAGCCTCACAGCCCCCTTCTCCATCACTTTGGGTCACATTCAGTCCTTGCAATGATGAGATAAACTAGCTTGTACACTTCATCTGAATCGCCTTTTGTTTTCTTTTTGGACTCTGTCGCATGTTGGTAGGATACCTATTCCCGATGAGAATTAGGTATCCTACGTTTTCTTTGGAAAGAACACTGACATTGGCGAGCAGAAACGAAATGCAAGTTTAGAGCATTAGCAAGCAGCTCATACTTTGTTAGATGAACTCATATGGGAAACCCTCAAGTCAGTGCTTAAAAATATGATTTTTAGTACTTGTTTCGTTAATATCTTTTGAAATATTTTGGGCATTCTAGATATGTAAAGGAATGTTCATCTGCGTGCCACGATTAGGATAGACATCGTCCACATTTACAAGTGCTTGTCACGGTTTAATTTGTCATTAGGATTCTGTCAAGATGCATGAGGTGATGATGCCGATGTGTGCTTGTGATTCTGGTGTGTTTTGTTTTGCTTTATTTTACTGGTTGTGAAGTCCCTTGTTGCTTCGGCAAACCATGTTTTGATCTGCGATAAATTTTCACTCACACCACAACGCTCAGGGATAATTTTTTGCCAAGGAATTGCCTGATTGGGCCGTCTGCTGATGTGATAATAGTATGTATGCAAACCAAACAATAAAATTAAAAAGCTATAAGTTGGCCAATAAATTGTGGTTATCCTGTTTTGGCTTGGGTGTATATTTATTGTTTTTCAAATCAAAGAATATTAATGGATTTTGACGTACTAGACAAGACGTGGCCCCATATACTAAGATAAACTATAATAATCTAATATCTAATTTCTTATATATAAATTTTATATATTTTAATTTTCTTCAAAGATACTTTTTATACGAGAAGATAAGTTATAATAATTTGATTTCTGTTTAGTATTTTGATTGGTTAAATTTCTTGCTAGAGATCACTATTGAATTCCTAACAATTCTTGTGTATCAGTAATTTTTTTGATCTTGAATTAGGCTTTTCTCTTATTTTTGTAGAAATCAGTGTAAAATTTAAAGAAGAGTAAGAAGTTAATAAACAGGATTTCGACTTGTACAGGGGGTACGTAGATGTTTGCATGCGTCAATCAAATGTATAATAACGTGTTGTTGTTTGCATGTGTCAATCAAATATATAATAGCGTGTATCGATTAAATGCATTGTTTAATCCTATGTGTAGTTAATATATTCAGACTTTTAATCATTGAAAAAAATGTAAAATTAAACGAATGGGTTTGAAAGTTTCAACTTGATTTTTCTCAAACTTGTTTCTGTGGATGGCTTTGGGAAAGAAAATAAATAAATGGAAAAGACTAACTTGCCATTGTCTCCCAGTTTGACATAATGGTCTTTTCAATTCAAGAGTGAAGCCATCTTTAAGTGTTTGCATGTTTATTATCATAGGACGTGTAGGGTTGGTCCAATTCGTAGCTGGGCAAGCCCAATTCACTACTTAAGAATCGATTTTTGTTTCGGAAAATTTTACTTTGAAATTTTTGCTGGTGTTGCATTCCATTTACATTGGATGTAAGCTTGCGAATTTCCAGCTGTAAATAAAGTTTCAAATTTGGTTCTTGATTGATTTTTTCTGGTCCATAAATGTTTGCGAGTGGCACCGGTTGCAAATACCGCCACAAAACAGTCGCATATCGGTTGTCACCCAGTCGCAAAATAACCCGAAAATATTTATAATATTTGTTATTTTTTGCTTTTAAATTACCTGTTTATTAATAAAATATAATAAATAAATAAATACGATGACAAAATCTATATACAAATATATAATAAAATTTAAATCTAAAATTTAATAAAATATAAAATGTCATATATAAAATATAAATTGAATGTATAATATAAAGAAAATCTTATATGTAGACCAAGGGAGGGGTGGGAGGATCATGATGTGACATATCATCATCATAATCAAAAGGGCCACGACACTTATCTCTACACCAAGAAAACATACGAAGCATCTACTTGTCCATAGCATCAATAATGGAGTGGACAAGACGATTATCTCTGCTCTAAGCCTCATCCCTTAGTCGCTGGTCTTTCTCATCAAGCAACTGGGTAAGTTGGTAGTCCTGAGCCTCAGCATCCGCCCTCATCTCATGATCTCTGCATGTCTATCATGCTCTTGGGTCTCTAAATCCTCGAGCCAGCGGAGGAAAGACTCATCCGGCTGAGAAGTTTGACTCATCGTACCAGCACCGAACCTAGCATCCTTGACATGATAATAAATGGATCCACATGACTTGGGAGGACCGTGACATACTGTCGCCAATGCAGTTCCTAATCCATAATACTGATCCTTGTTTGGTTCTCCGATCGCATATCAGGTATGCCACAGGGTCGACGACCAACGGCTGGTTAGAAGGATCAATAGTATATGTGAGCTCTATATGCTCTCGGTACATAGCCTGGAACAATGATATTAATTAGTACAGACCATTTAGCAGTTTTTAATATCGAAAACATGCATAAAATGATAATGTCATATGAGAGAACATATAAAGAAGCTTGATATATTTAAAATTTGTTAATGAAATCATTATAAAGTGTATAATTCTAAGGAAAATTTGGAGTCTCCCTTGCATATTAAACTTTTGGAAAATTTTACGCCTGTACAGAGTTCACATTTCAGATTTCATAATTTCATGATCTATATTTTACACAAACATCAGACATTTATATCTCATTCATCAAGCAATAAATGTTTGGTCTTCACATGATCTCTTTTCCTGCAATACAAAGATAATATAGAAGTTCCTCCAACTCATGTTTTTTCGTTACTTAAACGGGTGCAAACAACTAAATATTTGTGCAAATAGTACAAAAAATATAGAATTACTATTTCAAAAAAATTATTTTACAAAATAATTTGACATTCATCAAGCAGGAAATGTAAAGTCTTCACAAGGGTGCAAAACAAAAACAACGCAGAAGCTTCTCCTTGATAGGAACATTTTTGCTTCTCATTGATCATCAATTCACTCTGACATGTTTGAATTTTCAATCAACTCTTGAGTCCGGTGATTAGTACTTGAGCAAGTTGAATTTGAGCTAATTTAATTGAGATAAGATCTGCTATATTACTTGGAGTATGATTATAAATTTGAAAATAAGCAGAAATAAAATAAAATTTGAAAATTTACCGCTATAGCCTCTAACTTCTTACCGGCATATGCAACCTTTCCTTTGCCCATCCAGTGTGTGTGGTCAAACAAAATTGACCAAGAGATATGGCCTTTCATTTGTTTCTACTGGATTGCGAAAGAACTTAAATAATTTACAACCTAATCAAATGTTAGACAAAATAATGAAAGAAAAGTATTTATACCAAGCGTCTTTCATGGATCTCTAAACTAATAGATCCACAAACATGACAAGTAGTTTCACGGTCTTTCTCCATCATCCGATTTTCCTTATTCTTATCTGATAGCTCCCAGAATCTATCAAGTAGCCAGTGATCCTGGATGAGATGTTCCAAGATGTCTGACTGAATCTAAGCATGTCGACCTTCCTCTAGATGAGATGTTCCTAGATGTCCGACTAAATCTAAGCATGTCGACCTTCCTCCACACGGTTTGTAAGGTCTATTGTGTCCATCTTTTTGAGCGTTGCATCTCTCACTTTCTTCATCATCGCCTTATATAATTTGGGTGCTGCCTCAAAGAAGGTAGCTGGCGCCCGTAGCTCATCATCCGACCTTCGAGTATATTTCGCCTAAAAATAAATTAAATAACATTACAGAGTATGTAATATATTTTTACAAGCGTAAATGATAAAATTTGAATGTTCTTGTAATTGACCATCCTCTCTTTGCACCATATATCCCTGATATTAGGAGGGATGTCAGTCCACCTTCGGATATGCTCCATAGAACTTGCCCCTAATTGTGACACTAATTTTTCTGGGCATACTCGGATAAGAAAGATTGTAAAATTCACAATATAATTAAAACATAATCATTCCAGATTTTCATCAAAATTAAAATCACAATATTAGATTAAGAATATGAAAACATTACCACCAGGTAATTGAATGAAACAAGTCTTCTGAAGATACTGACGTACTCAGCGCATGTGGTCTGTTTGGTCTTAAAGAATGTCGAGAATTACCTGCTTGGTTGGTGGCATCTTCATGAGGCTCCTCTACATCATCGCCCAGTGAAGGTGTAGGGGCATGCTCACCCTCGAGACCCTTGTCACGGGATCAAGATCCCGCTCCCATGCCGAATTGAGGATCGACCACTAGCCATTTATACAACCAAAAAACAATAATTATGAAATTCTTTTTCACATCGAGACAATTACAATGTCTCTTCATATCTACTTTATTGTGAAACATACAATTCTTCAATGTCTACTTCTATGTATATCCGAATTAGCAAGTGAAAGAGGTGTTATTTCAGGACCATTATCAAGTTGCGGGCTACTTGTTTGTGAATGATCATCTTGATACACGTTATCCACTTCTTCATTTGCCTATAAGTCCCCATTTGACATATGCATGGAAAATTATCTTCTAAGTCTTAGTTTACAAGCTACGCCCCCCCCCCCCATTGACGTCTTTCTCAATGCTTAAATGGGTAAGACAAATACTACACCTATAATGAATACATCTGAAGAGTCTAATATATTGTCATATTTTAACTTCAACTAAACTATGAGGATGTACAACTTGTACACCTCTAGTTCTGTCAAGCGAGTGGCACTTAAACAATACAATGGTATCTTCACTATAATGCAGCTTATACACATTGAGGAGGATTTTATAATAATCTGATTCTTCGGGCTACACACAACTTCTAACACAAACCCCACTCAATGATATCTATGAAGGTTGTTATACATGTTGATTCAAAATTTATAACTATTTGTGTAATATCTTTTAAAATGCCTAACGTTTCGAGATGAACCATAAAAATAGGTGCAAATACAATTATCAATGTGAAATCCATTATTTGCATAAACCAATAAGTAAGAAATAACATTTTTAATAATAAAGTTTTACAATTCATATGAAAATTGTCTACTACATTCTTAAATTACTTACATAATCCTGTAACCATCTTACAAAAGCAGAATCTCTATATTTTAATAAATCTTAGTCAGAGATGTCACATGTTGATGTTTGACATTTGCATCAAATAATCTTTAATATAAAATAAAAAACGTGTTGAACCCTCGAGATATGCCTTGTTTGATACTTTTCTTTTTAAATATTGAATAAATCTCTCAAAAGGATACATCCATCTATAATGAGGTGACCCGGATACGCAAACCTCAAAAGCCAAGTGAATAGGTAGATGCTTCATCAAATAAAAAAGCTCAGCGGTAGAATTTTCTTTAACTTGCAAAGTATTAGCGGGACGCCCTCTTCTAATTACTCACAATGTTCGACCACTAACATTGTTAATGTGATGTCTCTCAAAAAGTGACAAAACTCTATCATTGCATTCCAAAAGGGTTAGGAATTAGATCGTAAAAGGCGACATACATAATCCTATCGAAGCAAATATGACAATCATGACTTTTATGCCCACCGACAAGCCTAATCTTACATTGTGTGGATCTTAAGAAAATGAGGGGGACACTTATAAAAATATTTTCATGCCTCACTATGTGAAGGGTGAATCATTGCCCCTAGAGATTTAGTGCATGCCTAGATGTGTTTTCTGACGGTCTTTCACGACATGAATAATCTTTATAATCTTGGAATAATAGGAAAATATCGCAATACTTTAGTGGTCATGCCTTTCTCCTAACAACTAACTTCCTTTGCTGCTATATATCTTGGAGCATTGCAGTTTAGACACTCTTGTAACCGAGTATTGTCTTTATAAAACAACATGCACTCATTGCGACATACATGTATTTTTTCTACTCTCATTCTCAACTTCTTCATCAATTTAGTTGAGTCACAAAAAACATGTCATTGTGGTGTTACTGTGTGTATTATATTTAATGGGATTTTCCCTATTTTGTTTGAATTTTTTAAGGATTTATTACGAGTTAGTTATTATTTTTGACCCGAGTCGGAGTCGGAGTCGAGTCAAGTTTTATTAACGAAATTGTCACTGCCATCGCCCGGCCTTTTCTCCTCCCCAAACCCAAACACCGCCACAATTCACGTCACTGACACCATCTCCTGTAGCCGCACCTCCGCCAATTGATGCCACTTAGAACAGTAGTGCCACCTTGAGCATTACTGACTGTCGCCCGGCCTCCACAACGTTGAATCGCCGTGCCCTAGCACCACCCATCCCGATGCCATTCCACTTCCATCTGCGCCACTCCACCGCCGCCACTGTCTCCGTTCCGACGACCTCACCATCCCTCCACTGCATGTGCTGCCTTCGAGACATGCCA
>JAURVB010011471.1:0-30685 GCA_033002965.1 Piper betle | reverse complement strand
GGGTGTAATAATTTGATTTATTGCATAGGTTACCATTCTTTTCTAATGTTCGAAACACATGCAACTGCTATTCAACAGTCGAAGAAGATTTTTGTTAGATTGTTTAGAATAAGCTACTTTACAGTGGGTAACTGGCAAATATGTGGTTCAGGATACAGTCTACAATGGGGGCTACAGTTCTATGTTGTCTCTCTTACGGCATATGATGGGATTTGGCTAAAAATTGTGTATTAGCGATTGTGAACTCTTGAGTTGCCAAAATGCTCAAATGTGCATTCTTGATTTGCAAATAGATCTCAAACATGCTTAACTAAATGTAAGTTAGTTTGTTTCTTTGTTCAGTTGTTAAATTTTAGCACATTGCAGGAGCAAAATGATATGAGGAATGATATTATTAATGCATCAATGTTCATTCATCCTGATGGAAGAGCATTATCAGAAATGCAATATGGAGACTTGTTAAAGGTTTAAACTCAAAATTTAAATCTTCTTAGTATGGTTTTCTGTTTTGTAAGAATTTTAAAAGTTGAGCTATTTGCTTTCAGCAAGTTCCACAAAGTCATGCATGACATTCTTCAACCACACCAGGCAAAGGATTAAACAAATTTGTATCAGGTAAACCATTGTTCAGCTTGATGTGTGTCTGTGTTGCTTTTAAATTGTATACCTTGTTTTATTTATTTATTTAAGAATTCCTTCATGGTTTAGAATAAATATTTGAACTCTCTGATTCTCTCTCTACTTTCCCATTGTAGGTATTGTTGTTGAACTCGCATCTGCGGAAATAGGACACTGCTTCTGGCTTGTGAAGAATGTACTGGTAAACTTGTACAATGAATGATGGTTTTACATTCTTTGTTTTCTCCGTCATTAATTTTGCTCGTAGGTGCGCTCTCCATGTGTTTTATACCTACTTCTTTTGTCATAATAGACGTTTTACAGTGTGCTACATGGGTATTGGAGTTCTCACCGCACATGTAATCAGTAGTCGTGTGGAGGATTAAGGATAGCGTAGCAAATCATTATCCTAATTGCTCGGGGGAAAAAATCATTATCTTAATTATAAGCAGCAGATGGTGTTGCTCTCTATCTCTCTCTCTTCTTCTTCTTTTGTTGTTGTTGCTGCTGCCGCTATCTCAAAGATCGAAGCATATAAGCAGCTTTACCTGATATCGACTTTGTTGATTGAAAATTTTGCTGCTTAGAGAGTCCGTGAAAACCTTCGGTGCTGATAACTATTGAGGTATGAACTTACAGAAGAATTTGCCGTGTTAATACAAAAACTTGATTTTTATATTGATGATCTAAAATGGGTAATGGCTCCATTGTTAAAGATAGACTCTTGTTTATGTAAACCTTGAAAAAAAAGATAAGACTAATTTGTTACTAATTGGTTGAACGTTCTACTGTATATGAGAACTTGACTTTTGACTCCCCTTGGGAGAGATTGGAATAAGTCTGTTGTTAACAACATATTTTTCAGTGCATTAGTTGTCAAATTAGTGGAGGCCGTGCCTCTTAATAGAATATATCTTAGCGATGACATTTTGAGAGTAAAACTGAAAAAATACCATGTTGCTTTTTAATCTTAGCTGATTTAGCTGGAAATTAAAAGACAATTAATCTCACTACTCGTGTGACAGGTATTATATGCGTGGCTTTACAGAACGATTCAGATTAAAACAAAGTAGACTTAAACACCATTTTTTTTAATATAGTAAACTTTTTTTTCCAAGCTATAGGAAACTTTGATAACAAGGGAAGAAGATCTATTATACAAGGAACAACCCAGGTTTCTATATCTTCAAACCAAGGTCTCTTTACCATCCATTAGTAGGTAGTAACCCGTTTATGAAGAAAGGAAGATTTGAAAGACTAGCAAGACTAGTGTCGGTTCCGATTATGATAGGATTTAGGTGGTTATCATGGAAGTGCAATGGCAGGAGAGTGAGACCCGAATGGGTGAAACTCTCCTCTATTATTCTCATTACTTTTTCTTCTTTTGTTTGGATCTTATTATTATTATTACTATTTTTATAAAATTTGGATTATTTAAAAACCCACAAACAGTATTATCGGAGGCTATAATACTAATCAGGTTTCACATCAACGCGTCCACATTTTTAGATTTCTTAAATATACTCAAGTTAGAAGCTTTTAAATGGCCAATTTCATGATAGACCACTCGATACAAGGAATAGACCGATGGGACCAGCCCGAGAGAATTGTTCCGATATACAAAAGCTCATGGTGATCACTTATCTCGATTCACATATCTTTGTTTTATTATCAATTTATTATGGATGGGATTGGTCTTGGCCTTTTCCTGCTGGAACAAAGCTCAAACTCTGGTGAGTGTCATCCATTGTTGCGACCCAGCAATTGCATGGGTCATAATGGGCGTGGGGTCAGGTCAAACCGACCCAGTTTCCACCTTGATCGATGCTGCTCCCCCTCCCCTTCTTTTATCTCAGTGTGCTTGCCAAAATGGATACTTGTAAGAGGCTACTCCATGTTTTCCATTAATCATACTTAGTCTGACTCTCTCTCTCTCTCTATATATATATATATACTTCCACACATCATGTATGTCCCTCTCCCCTTCCCTTCATTTGCTAGAGGGACACATCCTCTTGACGGAGATATATCGATGCAACTTACATGACATGTTTATGTGCGAGAATTAGCATGTGTCAAAGAAGCCTCTCTCTTTCGGTTGAAGAAGTAGACATTAGAGAGTGGAGAAGAGGCAAATAGTGAACTTGGGTGCATTTTATTGTTTAAGTTCGATGTCTGGGATAATGATTGCTATAAAACAAAAAAATTGCTTCCTTGGTTCCATTCTGAAGTTTTAACTTGAAAGTGCGCTCCCAGACTTCTTTCACTTTAGGAAGTGATAGCGGTAGCCGACATGGATCAGAATACTACAAGTGGAAGCAGACTATGATCAAGTATGATACTACCAATTACTTGGAACATCAAACAATACGTATAATTATATACATTAATATGTTTGTCTTCATGGAATTTGCCTTAGGCAAGAGCGCTGATCAGAGGGAAATTTCATAAACTACAGAGCAGTCTGTATCCAGTCGTGATAGACGTACAGATTGGTTGAAAACAGGAGACGAATTGCTGGGAAGGGGCATGTTGTAGATAAGGAACATTGAAGGGGTATGAGGAATTTCAGTATGAAACAGGGTGGATCTGACCCACCATTTTGGTGAGCGATGTAAACTTGACCTCGAGGATAGTCCCCCACGAGCATAAATGGCTATCAACCCATGTGTGAGCTTGCTTGGATTCCTTTGTCTGTTCTCTTCCCTCTTTTCCATTCTTTACATTACCTTCCCCTCCCTGAGTAGAATGCATTGTATATGCTGTAAATCTCTGAAGTCGGCATAAGGTGTATCGACATCATTCATTTGGATCCAAGCCCAAAGATTTTGTGGGGATATGGAATTATACGAGCCACGATTTCTGTTTCTCAATACACTACGAGACATTATTCAAATCAAACAGTGATTTTTAAAATGATTCAAGCTCTTAAACTAAGGTTGTAAGCATAAGGTAACCGAAGTTTCTTGATCAACAGCACAACCACCCAAGAGAAATCCATATGAATATTGACAATGAGCTGGTTGTGCTAACTTTCAAGTAGGCAGCTAAGTTTCAATATGCATCTGTTCATAGTAAAGGCAGGCAAAAATCCATACAAGCATATGGTCAGTATTGACCTGAATGGTCTTTTATCCAGGGTAGCTGGTAGATCAGTCAAGTATTTCTCATTAACCAATAATTATACCCACCAAAATTTCATCAACTTTGAGATAAACCTTGTCATAACCAAGAAACACTTTCCATAACCCCAACAGCTCTCCCTCACCCTCTCTCCTGAACCTTATCTCATCTTTTTATATACAACTTAAAGACATGGAAGCATAACTAGTAAGCTAGATAGCTACCTCTTGCTTTAGTCCTTCCATCTCTTCTTCACAAACAGTTTCCAACATCTCCTCTCCATATAAAGACAGAATGCACCATGGTGAACAAGATCACTCCTACTGCTATTTCCATCCGACAGAGAAGATCATAGGCGTATGCGCCCCCTGTTTGAAAGAGAGGCTTCTCGTATTGGCTTCCAAGCAAAAGCACCACAAGTTACGGGATCAAGATGAACGCAGGTCCTCTAAGAGTATTTTGTACAGGCTTCCTTCAGCGACATCTCTTCCTAAGGTCTTTGCTCTTGGCTCTCTGTTTCATCGCCTTGAGCTGCGGCGACCGAAGCCGAACTTTTCCGGTCATGACACAGACACCTCGACCAGGAATGAAGGTAACCTCCATACTCCCAATAATATCTTTACCCAGAAATAAAACTGCCATCTTTGACATGCTTTTTCCCTCAGTTATTCACAAACCAGCAATGAAGTTGTATTTTATGGTAGGAAATTAGGAATTATAACCAGCCCATTATTTTCACTAGGCTTGAGTTTTTCAAAGAATTGTCTCAAGGACATTTTGAGTATTTCAAATCACATTTTATTTTTCACCGTTTGGTTTCCATCTATTGTAGATTCGTTCATATCAATCAAGTTTGAGGACAATGGACGTGCATCATGGGACAAGGGGAGCTCATGGAACTCGTCGGATGTTTTTGAACTACCATCAATACAATGCCTAAGCAAGGAGATTAACGTGGATAATAAGAGTGTGGTGGAGCATGCAAAGTCAAGGACGGCGGTACTCCGTTGGCGAAAGAGAATCGGCCATCTTCTTCAACTGGTCCGATGGAGGAGGTCCAACGGCGCCAACATGGGCACCAAGGTGGAGGCCGGAGGAGTCAAAGGGAGGAAAGGTTGGATGAGAGCCATCACAAAGAGGAAGACCAGGCAAGAAACTGCCTTTTCTAAAGCTTAAAAGGGGGTTGGATAAGGGACCATCCCACTTTGCACTTCCGCATCTTGGACTCAGAACCATATATCATTGTGTGAACATAAAGAACTGTAAAAAGCTTCAATGCTGTGTAACCTGACATGAGGAGAAAAACCCGCCGGGTAAAAGAAAAGAAAGCTAAAAAGCAATTTGAACAAATTAGGTACATTAGTCAGAAGGATTCCATCTTGCAAATGTTGTTGTATACTTCTTATCTGCAATTGGTTTTTTTGCAATACAAGCCAGCTTGTGTCCCTTGGAAGCAAAGCCAATTATGGGATTTTCTTCTCTTCAAAGTTGAATGCTAATATGGAAGAAAGCAGGAAGATTTCACGTGTAAAGCAAACAAATAAGTGGGCATCAACCAATTAGCCAATTTCGGTGGCTGGTCTGTCTTTAGCGAAAAACAGTGGGCATGTCTCTCCAATCCAACACCTCCCCACCCAAGATGCCTTAACAAGCTTTACGGTTGCAAATTGTTTCCCAACATGTTATACCCATAAGCCATACCGGACACCACAATGATGGGGACCAATAAATGAAATAGTTGTAAATGAATAATCTTTCGTGGAGATGAGATGATATGAATGTGAAGTACTGAAGTGCGAACCTCCGAGACCAGCATTGGGACCTGCTTTGCAACAGCATGTGGAGGTAGACTCTAGATTGGCTTCATATGGGGATCATACTAATTACATTTGCCTTCTGCATCTGATTGCCGGTGTTAGCTTGGCCTCTTCTCTTAACACCTGTATGGAGCAGGGCGGAACATGATTGATGAATAGAATCTCTGGTGACTCTGTTGCACAAGCCTGTACATAAAATCCAAAGAATGTTGCAACACATCTTAGAAGAGGTAACTGTGTGAGTATAAGGTTGAAGATAGGGCCAACGAGAAGTGTGCAAGTAGGTCATATAGTGGGGCATTAAACTTGACCTTTTTCAATCACTGTATTGGAGACAGCTAAGTTGCTTGATGCTTGGAACAAAGTCCCTGTTCTTCCTTCTGAGTTGGCCGGGATACTGCCATCTTAGTCTCCTAACTTTCTTGGAAGTTGGCTGTCCACTCTAAATATATTATTGTGTCAAACTTTCTTTTTCTCCACTCCCTCTTGTTTTTGCCCTTTCTCCTTTGTAAGATGTGTGAAACCAGACCTTTGGGAACCCTTGACCTCTTGTGATCCCCTCACAACTTTTATACCTTCTTTTTCATTGTTGGTCTCCACAAGGTTGATGATTTAGTTTCTTGGTGTGCCTCTTTTCAGAGGACTGATGGTTGACAACATAATCATATGCAGCTTCCCTGCAGCAAAGATTTCTTTATCAAGAAGAAAATTCCATCCTCAGTTTCAATAGGATTGGACATGCTTCAATTACAGGAGGTTTTACTTTCTGCACCGAGGCATAATAAGTAGAGATTTTCACGGGAGCCTTCAACTCGTCCGTTAATTCAGGACATCTTGTGACAAGGGAAGCACTTTACCTTACAAAAAAACAGGCAGGCAACATGAAGTAGCGTGCACAACATGGTAAAGGATAAAAAGAAGAATTCAATAGGCGCATCTAAAACATTTAATAGTAGTACATACAATTTTTGTGTTTCTAGAGCACAACATGAGTTGGATGTATACATTTGCCAAGTATTGATTTGCAACATAAAATTGCTACACTTTCATCTACACTAATTGGTTTACGTATCATTGAGCAGTACACTTTCGGCTGCTGCAAATGGGGTAGATTTACCAGCACTGCCAAAAGCCTTAGGTCCAGGGCCAGCAGAGACTTTGACTTTGGCAGGTCTAAGAAGCTGTTCGCCAAGTAGAAACCCTCGCTGGGTCTCTTCCACAACAATTCCTTCTTTGAACTCCTTAGATTCAGTTCGTGCAACAGCTTCGTGAACCTTCAATCAGACAAAAACAAGCATTTAATGCTGCTTCCTGAATTAAATTAACAAAAAAATATGGCCTTTTAAAGATCCAATCACACCCATGAATGAAATAGCACGTATTGTTAGCAGCCCAGCTAGACATAACAAAAGTAAATGTGGACAAACTGAAACCCATTTTAAGTTTCAAAAATCAGATTGCTTACCGAAGGATCAAATGGCTTGCCTACGGTCTGCACAACTGCAACATTAAAGCTTCTCATGGTTTCCACAAACTGCTTATAGATCCCCTGATAACTTGCATTTATTCTTCTCTCCTTGTCCGACTCAGGCTTAAAGTATCGTTTGGCTTTCTCAAAATTGTCAACTAATGGTAGAAGGCTTTCAATCAACTCTCTTTCAATGTCTGCTGTCAATGTCAGCCGATCTTTATCTGCACGCTTTCTATAATTATCAAAGTCTGCTTGTACTCTGAGATAATGATTCTTCTCAGAATTTATATCCATAGATAATTTTGTAAATTGCTGAAGGAGTTCATTCTTCTCAAATTCTATACCGCAGAATACTCCTTCTAACTCTGAAACAGTCTTCTCATCCCCACCTTGAATAGCATCCTTATAAATCTGGATAAGATCTATAAGAGGTGGCAAATTTGTCTGATTTTTATCAGCTACATTTCTACCTATACTCTGCAAGTAAATTACGATCATTTACTAATATAGAAGATAAAGAACTTAGTCAATTTAGTTCAAGAAAACAACTTGATACCATTAAAGACGATAAATACACATAGCAGCAGTCAAAAGAAAAACACAAAAATAAGATGCAGTAAGATCAAAACAACATCTTATCATCAACTATTTTTCCAGAACCGATATCATAAAAGTGGACAAGTTAGCAATAGCTTTCTAATGAGATATTTTTTAAAAAAAATGATAGAAGCAACCACTTTCACCACTTATTATAAAAGAACGTAAAATATAAAGGCCATGATGCTTGTCTTAGAAACATTAGAATTTCGCAACTAATACAACAGAGGCAAAACAAGCTATCGGCAACAGGGAAAAGAAGGAAAACCAAGATGAAATGGTCACCTCGGCAAAGTTACCACATTCTGAAAAAATAAAAATAAAATAACAACTTTAAAAGCTAAAAAGCCACTGCCACCAATAAGAGCAGTGGTGCAATGTTAGCAGTTTGTGATAGTCCAATACAGGAAGATTCGAGTAGCGTTGAATTGAAAAAACATTAATATATAGGCCTTGATGCTTGTCTTCAAAACATTGAAGTTTCACAATTAACACACCACAGGCAAAACAAAATATCGGCAACAGGGAAAAGAGGAAGACCCAGATGAATTGGTCACCTCGGCAAAGTTGCCACACATTCTGAAAAATAGGAACAGAAAAACAAACAGCAACTCGAGGATGCTAATAAGAGAGCGCCACTATCTCGTTGAATTGAAAAAAACATTAATATATAGGCCTTGATGCTCCTCTTCAAAACATTGAAGTTTCACAATTAACACACCACAGGCAAAACAAAATATCGGCAACAGGGAAAAAGAGGAAGACCAAGATGAATAGGTCACCTCGGCAAAGTTGCCACACATTCTGAAAAATAGGAACAGAAAAAAAACAGCAACTCGAGGATGCTAATAGAGAGCGCGCCACTATCTCACAATCAAGAGAAGTGGCACATAAAGCAGCCCATTAAATGGCTGAAAACAAATAAAAGACAGTTACTGTGGTTTCAAACAAAGTCAATTTAGCATGAAGAAAGTAACTCCACACAATTTAAGATAAGATAAAAGTTGAAAATGGATTGATCCCAAAAACAAACAGGAATAGTGATAATTATAAGGAAAACAAGACATGTTAGAGGATAAGTGAAATGGCATCCAGACAAACAGACAAATATGCATCTAGTATCATATACCATGATCATTGACAACATCAAACACTTGAAATAATGCCACGCATAAGTAATGCCAAAGCAGGTGTTATATAAAAAAATAAAAAATAAAAAATAAGAAATAAAGAGAGAACAATGCAATTGTAGGCTAGAATGCTCCTTTCTCACAAACATGAAAATACTATCAACTTGAAGCACCGCAGTAGCCAGCGATATGATTTTGGCAACAGGGAAAGAGAGGAAAACCAGAGAACTGGCTACCTCGGCAAAGTTGCCAATAAGTAACTTTACTTCAGAGCATTTCCTTGTACGTATCAGGAAGACGAGATTTTTGGTCATACCAAAGTCACAGGAAAACACACTCAATCAGAGTTAAAACCAAAAACAAATGCGGTATTTTCTATCGTCACTGCATAATAAAAGAATAAGATAAAAGAAAAACACATGGCCATCATACTTTCTAGATACATCATCACATCCAACAAGCTCCCCAATACCGCCATCAACACTCTGGCATCAACTGGCAAAAAATAAGCCTTCCTGCTCCGAAAAAATTGCAAGCAATGACTAGAACTAGAGCAACATATTCAAAGAGGGCAAGTAAACCACTTTTTTCCCTACTTCAGTCAATAAAAGATACAAAACCGACGGCATTTCAAACGTAGCATGAATCAAGTGAAAAAGAAACCATTTTCCCAATCGCACCACATGCTTACACCAAGTTTTCAACCAAGAAAGCCGAAATTGAACGCAAAAAAAAAAAAACCAGCATACCGGGGAGCCGGAGCCCGGGACCTTGACACAGCAAGAGATGCGGCGAGCAGGGGAGGAGGTGAGGAAGGAGTAAGGGAAAGGAGGGAAGTGTAGCGTTTTGAAGGAAGTTTTGAGGAGGGGAGAAGGTGGTGGCGGTGGGAGGCGGAAGAAGGCGGCCGCCATTCCCCGACGCCAGCTGAGAAGAAGAGGTGGCGGCCGTCTCCCTTCTACACCTTAGCCGCTTGCTCACCGTATATACTCGGTCGGATGCCCTTTGGCGGGTCTTCTTCGCGGGTTATCTCTAGTCGGTCTTCTTCTCAACCCGCTCAAGTATTAATAAACATGCTTTGGCTTTCTAATTGATCATCATTTTCGGGTAAAAAAATGTTGAAATTAGTGAATTACATGGAAATATTGTAAAATTGTAGACTTTTTTTCCTATGCAAAATTTTAAAAAATTTTTAAAATAAATAGATTGACTCTTATTAATAATAAAAAATTAAGATTTGATATTAAACAGAGAACTCAAAAGAAATGGGTTGTACCAAAAATATATATTTTTTATAATATTAATATATTTTAATTAATTAATTAATCTTTCAAAAAAATACTTTCTTATTAACAAATTAAAAATTAAAATGTACTATTAATACTTACATATTTTTGAAACATGTAATTCTTGTGGCATGTCTATTGCATGAACACAAAAAAAAAAAGGTGTAAGCGATTAAAAATTTTTTTAACACTATAAATTTTACATAATACAAATCAATCAGGTATGCAAACTGTCACGTTGTAGGATCCACAGATTCAAATTTTTATAATGAAATAATGTTCATAACGATCTTGACTAGGGAGGTTATATCTAATGATGTTTAGGGAGGTTATATTTTAATCTTAATCCTAATCCTAATTAAAATTCATTAGTGAAAAACTCCTCAGTCCGTGTACCCGACCCGATAACATGACCGAGATGCAGCTCATTAGCCAGCGGTTGTCCAAAGCGAGAGAGAGAGAGGAAGAAGAGGGTTTCGATTTTGAGAGGGATCGGAGAAGAGACGAAGATGATATATCGGAGATGGAGCCTCCTCATCACGCCCCCCTCGTCGTCGGCTCCATTGTCGCCGGCACTCTCGCCTACAACTTCTTCCTCGGCGGCAACGTATGCACTCTTCCTCCCCCTTTGTTTTCCCCTTTTTGATTTTACTTTTACTTCCTTGTATTAAGACTTTAATTGCGTGCTTTGTTATCATCGGAAATGTGTGGATCTGTGGAGGAATATTTGGATTTGTATGTTGAACCATGATTTTTATGTGATTTGATTAAAAGACAGCCATTGCCGACCGATAATGTTTCATTAATCATTTATGGTGTCAAAATTTAAAGTCCTTACTTCATGTGATATGCGATTTTAGGTTAATCAAGACGTTTGATGTAAGAAATTATGCGAGTCATGGATGGAAAATATATGTGATTAATATAAACTTTGTTGCCCATAGGAGGAAGGCTTTTATTATTATATTGAATAAAGGCGGTGGCGTATTTTGTGTTCAATTGGAATGTGTCATGTGGGTGGGGAGGGGGACTCCCTTGGTTTCTATTGCTCTTTGATCGGTAGTTACGATTGGCAACATGTATGCGCTCTTTGTCTGCTTTTCTCTAAATGGAAGATTCTCTGTTATGGGTAGGCATCTTATATGACTGGCTTCCCTTGTTGATTTCCCAAATATTTTCTGTTGTCATTTTTTGGTACATAAGTTCTTCTGTTAGGAACTTTCTAACCATTCCAGGTGAATTCTTGATCACGAGCATGAGAATGACTTTGATTAGTAGAGGGGGATGCTGTGAACAAACCTTTGGCAATAATTAAATTACTATTTGTCCCAAAACATCGCTTGAGTCAAGTGGGCAATTTAGGTTGAGTTAAACTCTTTGACAACCATTGAGTTGCCGTTTCTTTTGTTTGTAGTTGAAAATTTTTACTGTTTTTTTTTAGTAAGCCTCGTTGACTTTTAAATTGATTTAAGTTTTGTAACAGATCAACCAAATGGATAGTTGAACAAAACCTCATAAAGCCCGTTAAACATTAGTATGTAAGAAGTTAGCTTATTTTATGGCTTTTAAGTGGAGATACCTTCCACATGTATATTATTTAAACCAGTACGGGGTGATTTTTTTTTGCTCTTTAATTGAAAATTTGCAAGTATTTCTTGTAAATTGATGTCCGGCTACATTGTCTAACCTTAAAAAAAAGTGCTCTTCTCCACGCATCCTGAGTCATTCCTGTGAGGTCTGCATGCTCCTATGGCAATTATAAATCACCCTTCTTTCTTCATTTGCGTACGTTTTTATAATCTCTACTCGAAGGTTCTTTCAATTTTCTTTGCTTGCAGTGTTGTTATCTTTCCTTCAGAAGACAGTAAGTATTCCTGTTCTTACTCTTAAAGATCCGATTGAACATGCAGGAACGGTTTTTTAAGAAGATCAGAGAACAGGAGAAAGCTTCGCTTGAGCAGGCAAAATAGGAAGAGAGTAATGTGTTCGAGAGAATTGTTTTGCTATCTTAAAACATTGTGCTCTTATGTTCATGATTGAAGCTGTCTTTGGTTTCTGTGTTGGGGATGGGATAGTGCCCCTAAGTGTGGACACGAAATTCCTCGGTTTTTACATTTCTCTGAATTATTTATAAAGACAACGATCTCAAATCCTGACTGGCAAAAACCACAAAATGTATATGTAGACTCTGGGTGCCTCATTGTATCACCGTTCTTTCACAAGAACATCTGTTCCTGCACGAGTCCTTTTTAGGAAGAGAAGAGAACGGGAGAGAAAGCTTCACCTGAGAAAACAAATTAGGCAGAGGTATGTTTCGATTGACCTGTTTGACTAATATTTTAAGACACCGTGCTGCATAATTCATAAACCTGTTAATGATTGCATTAGCTTTTGGTTTGTGAAATAGGAATTGAAAGGCCACGAAGTGAACGAACATGAAATTGCCTGTACTTAACCCAAGTGTCTGACTAATTTCTGAAGACATGACAAGACTGGCGAAAGCCATCAAATGCGTATATAAACTAGGTTTATTAAAGTTCTGGGATTTCGCAGTCTGTAATCTTAAATTAAAATCTCTGATCTTCTATGCTTATCCTAATGAAGATTTATCCAATAGCATCATAGATAGCATGGTCCAACACTTAAAATTCTCATTATTGAATGAAAAAAAATCCATCACCTCGCACATGTAAAAGACGAAAAACCTATGCATGGAACCTAATCGAGAAGAAATCCGATCAAGCACATCGACAAACTATCATTGTAGCAGGGGCTGCTTTGTGCCCCCCAGCAATTGTACATCATATCTGGTGGACAGCTTCACGGAAGACGTCCCTGACTTGGTATGGCCGCAGGCTTGAAATAGGGAGTGAATGGAAGTGGCCGAAGAACGCAGCGTTTCATCTCCGTGTTAACTAGTATGATCGCCATATTGCTCACAAGTCGTCAGGATCAGCTGACCGAACAACTTAAACGACCGGACGCCAGATTGAACGGGTGATGAAGACGAAGAGTTGTTTTCCAGCTTTTCTGTCGAGGCATCTTCTTCGGGAGGTCGGACACAGCCAACGCGCAGCTCGGTGGAAACATCACTCACCGGAGGGGAAGTGGAGCTTCTTGGTTGCTCTCTATGATCGCTATTGGACAACAGCGGTGCGGTGGGCATGTCGATGTCTAAGCTCAAGTGCTTGGCTCCCTGCATGCCAACAGCGGGCAAGATGTCGAGATTTGATGGAGGTGGATCGATGTTTACGTCAGGAATTACGTCGACGTCCATATGGGGGGCATGGGCAAGATTTGTTGCCAATTCAATTTGCCACGGACTAACACTTCGAAAGTGTTGTGCAACATCCGCTTCGTCCCATTTCACCTGTGACATATATTCACATACATAGCCACTATATATACTGCATTCAACCATTATATATACTACTTCGTCGTCCTCTACTCTACCCTCAAAGACTGACTTCTTACCTACCATGAGCAGCATTAGGACAAACATAAACACATTTGATTATAGACGAATATTGCAGCAATCAACACGAGTGGATGGTTAGTGAAATGAAGAAATCAACGAACTCCCACACTCTCTCGATCATAAGCGGATAATTACCATACCATAGCAGAAAAATTAGATCAATATTTTCTAATATGGACTGCTAATCGATAACAAATTTAATAAAAGAAGTAAAGAGTTTACGAAAATAGTGATGTGCAAGAAAAGAAAATAGACCTGGAGCATACGCCAAGGGGATTTGAGCCAATTCCCACTCTCCTCGCCGGAAATGGCTTCAATCGTCCCGTGGAAATAGTTCACCCCGAAGCATCCTCCGCCTGGACGGCCATCTTCACCTTCAACCGCACCATCCAACGGACCTGCGCCGCCGCGTGCACGGCCTCGGCCCCCACCAAGAACGGCGGCCGCCCGGCCTTGGGGGTAGTACACCACCTCGAACACCTCCCCGGCCGCCGCCATCTCGGCCGCTGCCACCACAGTTTCCGCCGGCAGCCTCCCCCGCTCGCTCCTCCAGAACCCCTCGCCCCCGCCAGCGCCGGGGCGGCTAGTTCGGCGGAGGCCGACTAGGCATCCGGTCGTCGGCGTGGTGACGGCCGAAGACAATCGAGTCCCCCGCGACGAGGTTCTTGGCGTTGACGAACCTGCTCCACCCGGTGGTCAGGATGTGACGCCGAGGCGTCCCTCGGTAGACGTGCCGGAACTCCCACTCCTTGCCGTGGAAGTCGCGGACGTGGATGATCTGCACCGGCCGGTCCGCCGTCAAGTCGAGTTGCGGGAAGATAGAGTCTGCGCAGCCCCGCGGCACGGAGAACCCGCCCCCATTGTTCGCGTCGCTCAACGTCAACCTCTTCCCGAAGGCAAGAAATCGGCCTCCACCGTCACCTCCCTCGGCGACCTCCCTCTGGGGCAATGTGTCGGGCGGGAGGGGCCGGAGGCGGATGCGGGCAAAGACTCTCGTCGCTCTCCCGATCGGCGAGGAGTTCGACTGAAAGAACTCGGGAGAGAACGAGAGGGCGGCGGAGGTGGTGGGGGAGGAAGGACGGCTGTGTGGCGGCTTGCTCGGCGTGGCCTTGGGGGAAGTAGTAGACGTCGGAGTTGACGGCGGGGACGGATGCGACGTCGCCGGCGCATGGCCTTCCAGAACTGGGGATCCATCGGCACCGCTCCGGCGAGGTCAGGATTCCTCTGCATGCGGCAGATGTGCGACCGGGAGGAGTGGGAGATGGTTATCAAGGAGTGGGTTCTTGCCTAAATGACGATTGTATCCCTGCCGGAGCATCGGTGATTGGTCAGATTGCGGGATACGCGGGTCGGAGTCGGGTATTATCGGTATTCTGGATAAAAGGGTATATCTCATCCGTCTTTTTCGGAGGTTGAATAGGTTTTGATGATTCTCCGATTATTTTATTAAAATTTGTACTCACCCGTACACTGCGCCGTCCGAATCTATATTTTGGTTTTGCTGTCCCTGTTCCGTACATGTACGTCAAATGTTTTGTGCTGTTAGTTCAAGAATCAAGAGTGGGAAAAACTTGGAAAACAGGGAGATGGGGGTTCACGTAGGCATGCATGCGTTTGTGTTTGTGGTAGTGATGTTCAATTAGCATGAAATTAGGAGCATCCACAATCGACGAGAGGGGCATTCTTATAATTGTACATGCAATTATGCAAGGAAACACAAGAAAATATCAATTATTGATATTTAGAATATGACAATACAAGTTGTGTTGTTTATTCCACTTATCTTTTAGGAAAAATACCAAGAAGGTAGGACATCCTTATATTCTCTATTATCTAATCCAAAGTTTTCCACCCTTAATCAGTTCTGGGCTCATCACCTAATAGGCTCTTATGAAGTAGTATGGTCAACAAACAGGGGTAAAGATCTTCTGTCAATGCAATCTAAGAAGATCATACTAAATTGGTGAGGGAAGTACAAATTCTTCACTAAACTCTAAAAAATTAACCTAAATTTAAAAAGTTTAAGATTATTTATTATCTACATTTGCTTATATCTCTTGCAAAATTTGAGTTGTTATTATCATCTAAAAATAAGGTTGTTAGGAATACATTAAATCCTAATAACAAAACAAAGATGTGATTGGTACTTAGCATGTTAGGGTTTCTGTAATGTGGTAGATGTCAATGATCAATTGCAAGGAAACCACAGTTATCTTCAACATGAGGAGAAACCATTGTCTTCAGGTAATAGACAATCACAATGTACACCTAAATTTAGGATGGAGTGTGCTCGATAAAATGCCCAAGAGAGTGTACTTAGTGTTGTTCAAAATGAAAATTGTTTGAAAACAATAAAAATGAGTTTCCCAAAATATATGATGGTTCAAAGGATTTTATTCCTTCGTTTAGTAGAGCAGAAAAATTATTTTAAATACATAAAATTAACGAAAATTTATAAGTTGAATTAAAAGCTGTTATTTGAAAGATGATGCCCAAATTTAATTTAATATATTATAAGAACATCATGAAATATCTAATTGGGCAAAGTTGAAAAAACTATAAACTTACAGTTTGGACTATTCGATTATAAAATTTTTTATAATGATCTTATAAGATTAATTCAAGAGTCTTCGATAAAAGATTATACTATCAGATTTAATTTGTTGATAATTAGGGCCGGTCATGCGACAAAAACGTAGAAAGTCTGCAACTATACACGTGGTCTCCGTCCACAACTACACGTGGAAGTGAAAGTGAGAAAAGGATCTGATAGAAAAGGATCTGGATTCTGGCCCTCCGCTCCCACCTGCTCCCTCTTCTTCCCCGCCTCCCGAATTCAGGACGACACGTCGCCGCCGTTGGGGTCCCTGCGATGCGGCTCTTGCGCTCGGACGATCGATCCTGCCTTTCATTTCTGCCCCTTTTGCGGCTTCTCCTGTAAATGGCTCACTTTTTTTTTTCGGCGTTCCTTTTTGTTTCCGGGTGTCTAAAAATGGGATCTTTATGGTAATTCAATCAAGATTTGTTGATTGCAAAGCCAGCAGTTATTGAATTTATATGATTCGTTTGTTTGTGTTGAATTGGATGGCTTGTTTTTATAAAAAAATGAGTCCCTATGTGTTTAATTTTTTTATTTGCATGTGTTTTATCGTTGAAAATGTCTCAGTATTTTAGGATTCTTCTTTGTTTCTGGTTTTAGTGTCTAAAAATGAGATAATCGAAATAAAAGGAAAAAAGAAGAAGAAGAGAGATTATGATAAGAACGAGAAGAACGATTTTATTAGATTCGTGTACTTGGACCCGTGCCCTTACTGTTCGCTGCAAAACTAGAGGTCTGTTGATTCAAGATTTTACCCAACTATGATTGAAATTTTTTCCCAATTTATGCTTTCGAAATTATCATTATTCGTATGCACGAGAATATGCCTGTTACTGATGAATAAGTAGTTAAATGCAATTGAGATACTAATAAACTTTTACATCTTGAATATTAACAGTTTTTCGAAAGAGCCACTCTTACATGTCAGAGAAATATGGTGCTTCAGTTGAGATGATTGATGGATGATAAGAATGAAGAAGAAAAAAACCTTCAATACTGTACACAAAATGTCAAACACAATTAAGAAATTGCTTGTCACTGACAGGATGCCTCGTCCTGGCTTACAGCTCACCGTAGGATGCTCATTATCCGAGAGATCAATATCCATTTCTGATCAATTGTCTCGTGATGATCCAAGGTGGAAATGGTTCAATTTGAGGAGGAGGTATGCCTCAACCGACTTGGATTCTTATTCATTAAGAGCTCTTAGGAGAAGTCAAGAATGATGAAGTCTCTGACTTGGTTAACTTGTTGAGGATTCTGAGGAAGATTTGTTAAAAGTTAACTCTTTTGCACCTCGCTCCAGTGCATCTCTCCATAGACGGTACCTTATTCCCAGCTTATCATAAGACACTGGCCAATTCCATACATTTGCTCCATTAATCATCCGCTCTTGTTGGCCTATTACCAAACGAAGATCCTCATTCAAGACCTACATATATTCATAAAGGTCAGAAACAGGCGAACCAGTCTGAAGCAAGTTTGTTCATTAAGGGAGATTATTCTACTGGACTAAACTGCAGTCTTATTTTGGTGAACGAAGAATAAAGTTTACAAGCTATGGTGGTTTTATGCTTTTTGAATATCATATTGACTTTTAACCAAGTGATGTTCACGAGATCATACCTTTTCTGCAAAGTATCTCCACAAGATGTGCATGAAAGGTATGTGCTTCAACACTGGCGCAAAATCGAGCGACATTCTGTATAGCAACCTTGTTTTGTTTCTTAACGAAGGTAAGCATACATGAAGCTGGTGTAAATGTGTTGCACACTGTCTCGTGTTCCGACCTTCTACCTTTCCAGGCTTTGAAATGGCGATAGTTGATAGAACCATGCAAGGTGGCCGGAACTCCATGTCAATAGGATATGGATCCCAATACCCTTGCAGGCCTGACGAAGGAGTTAAAAAGTTCACCAAGCTGCCAATGGGAAGACGAGAAGTCAATACAGAGTGACTGCAGTTTTCAGGTGTGGATGATTGTTTGAGAAAATTTGCATCAATTGGGGTATAATTCTGTGCATATTTTTACTGATCAGATGATTTAATTGTTGTTCTGGGCTTTTTCCTAGTAATATACTGACCTGGGTACTGTCCACCCATTGGCAAAAGTCGAAGTGTGAGTGAATGGTGCGTGTGCAAGGTCGAGAAGGTTGTCTAAAAGAAGTCCATGCTCCACAGGCAGTTCCATCACAATCTGTTGTGGGAAGAAGAGAAATTACATATGAAAGAAATATTACTTTCTGTTAAGTCTGTACTCGGAATAAATAAACATTATAGGAGCTGGTATTCAATCAATTATAGCTAGTTGGATTAAATGAATGGATTTCTGCTGATCCCTAGTGTTGGTAAGAGGTTGATGCACACATTATTACCTCTGCGTGAATTTTGAATCCCTCGGGTGGTTGAAGGGAAGGAAGAGAAGCCATTGGAGGGGCATCCCCAGGCCATATCCAGATCAGACCTTCATGCTCAAAGCACGGTAAGGAGTGTATTTTCACATTGAGTAATCTAGTTGATGGCATTTTCTCACATTTTCCATCTGTTGTGTATTCCCATCCTGAGCATCAATTGACAGGAGCATGTTAAATAAAGGTCTTGGATCAATTAAAAGTTATAGACTACCAGTGTATATATCTTATTATCAAGTAAAAAGTAAGAGGAGCTGCACAAACAGAATTTTTCCTACAAATGAATCACAGCAAAAGTTTGTTGAACTCACCGTGATAGGGACATTGTATTCTCCCCTCATTTACAGAACCCAGATGAAGCGGGCATGCTCTATGAGCGCAGGTGTTCTGCACACAACCAGGTCTACCATCTTTGCCTCGGAAAATTACCCATGGCTCCTCAAAACAATCGACGGGAACCTGAAGCAGGAAGTAGTGAGATGTTTCAGGCTTCAAAAGTTATTAATAATGGAGCAGATAAGGGATATATAATAGTTTTACCATGGTGTCGTCTTTTAAGTCGCTTGAGAAAGCTACAGGATACCAAAAGTTCTTCAAGCTTGGATGGTATGGTTGGACAGGTCCAGAAACGTTCAAACTTCTACGAGTTGACTTGCTCTTTACGGCAATAGTAGGGGAGAAGATGTGCTTGGAGAAGATTGCTCGACTTCTTTTGGATTCTGGTCTTGCAATAGCTTATCATTTACAAGTGCTTCCATGTATGCTAGCTTATCCAAGGCCGCTCCAACCCTAGCTTCAGATAAGTGTACCTATTGTTTATATGAATGAATTACGATCGTCCACCTCAATATATGATCGATCATAGTGATGGTAAAATGTATCATGTTCCATGAGTGAAACCTGTCTATGAGCCTGGGAAAGCTCATCTTGTAACTCTGCAAGCTCTTTCTTCATGGTGCCAATAGACTTGTATTCACGAGCTAAAGGATTTAAGACCTCCACTGCCTTCAACACAAAAGCAACTTGTCAAGACCAAGGCTATTGGATGATAAAGAGGTAATTGACATTCATTCTTTTCTTCTCCTTTTTTGAAAGAATTGTTATTCTATTGCATCATTCATATTACATGTTGATGTGAGAGCCAATGTTCGTCATACCTTCTCATGAAGAAGCATGATGGTGAGAACATCCTGCCTAGCTCTCCAGTCAAGGTACTGTAGATCAAACATGGCCACCTCAATTGCCAGGTTTACATCCAAGAACTTCCCCTTAAACTGCGGCGTCCTCGATCGTGGATCCTCTACATCAAACAAGGGTCCCCAACCGTTGCCGCTCCTCTTCTCCGATCCCCTTCCTCCTCCTTCTCCACCTCCTTCCTCTGTAATAACAGCAAACACCCGAAGTCCTCCTCTTACCGCATTCTGCAATCCATATCGACCCACAAAACCAAATCAGTCTTTCCCACCATCTGAAAATACAGCTACTCAAAAGGATTGCTAGCTAAAAATTGCAAAGCTTTCACAAGGCGATACAAGTAAACAGTAGTCTAGTCGAGCAGACAGACAGCAGCTCGAGCATTTCTACTTTTCAGTTCAAGTAAAAAAATCATGGGTTCCTTGCACGATGCAAGAAAATGAAAGAGTTGTTTGTGGTTAAGAGAAGATAATTATTGACAAAGTTGATTCAGGTTCATGAAAGTAAAACCTTGGAGATACCTTCTTTGGGGCGAAGCCGAGCTTGAAACACCTATAGGGGGAGGTGATTGGCAAGCATAGAGATGGAGCTGTGGCCATGATTTGAGCAGAACTTACTTCTTGATCTGCTTCAGCAAAACACAAAAGTGGGGCGAGAAGAAGGAAAGAGAGGAAATACAAAAGAGATTGAAAAATTGAGTGCGGGTGCTAAGAGGCGGGAATAGGACGCGATCTCAAGCAGCCTCCCAAAAAGTGACATGTGGAATTCTCCATGCGCACGTGGCAAATCGCATCTCCGCAAGCTCCCACCGAAGGGGAGCTTGTTGTCGGCCCGAGTTTCTTCCCCTCTGGCCCACATATCTGCCACATCGGATCTCACGTCTCTTTCCTTGTGGATTCGTTGATCGCGCGCTGTTTGTTCGTGAAATAGCTGGCACGGTGTCTTTTAAATAAGTTAAAACGGTAATTTACATAGAATGTTTTTGATAAATCCTAGAATATTTTTAAGCAGTTACTTCTATAAAAATAACATAATTCGTCAAAACACTAATAATTCTTGAGCGTTTTTTAAAAAAAATAGCCCACCCGGATTGTCAAGATTGCTGTAAAAAAAGGATTAGAAATAACAAAAGAGGTCCTACCGGGATTCGAACCCAGGTCGCTGGATTCAAAGTCCAGAGTGCTAACCACTACACCATAGAACCCGTTTTGTAAGGGTATGCTAGCCAAGAATTTAATTAATAGACATATTAACAATAACTTCAACGATTAATAATAACCTGTGAAGAATATAATTAGATTATAAATGAGACCAGGCCGCGAGAATGTTCCATAATTTAGTTGACAAGTTATCAATATGGTTGACTTTAATAATTTTATGCCAAGTCGTAGATGTTGATGATGCTCTCCTTCAATTTCTCTTCTATTAACAATTGCAGGCCTAACAGACGAAAGCCAAATAATATTAGGCTGGAGGGGTGAATTCCCAAGAAATGGATCTCATTCCGGCAGCATATACAAAACTGAACAAATCATAGCTTCATTCATAATTCAATATCCCATTAAACTCTCGTTTAAAATTATTTAACAAAACACAAAATCATAAAAATTTTCCTTGCCGTGTTTTTCATAGTCGCCAATTTTCTTGTTTCCTTTTTTTGTTTCTTTTTTTCCGAATTCAATAATGTTCACAAGGAACGCAAATTCCTTTCTTACTCCTATTGTTCATCTCTGTGTATTGTTGCTCCGGTTTCGGAGTTACAGCTCCCCTATGTTTGTGGGCAGGTTTGTAAAAGTCCCAACTTTCAGAGAACAAGGACGATCCAATAGGCTAGCTTCCCCGTCCTGCTAATTCTCAAAAATATAAGAGCCACTGATCCTTCGTTTGAGAGCCATGTTGAATAAATTTGACATGCCACCTCGGTTTGTTGCTTCATACAGCCCTTTTCACAATGAATCCCCATTCAGCCTCACAATGTCTGCATCAAGCAGTAAATCATCCAAAGTTTTCAATTGACGTCCTAACGAAGCAATTGTCTTCTGACAATCTGCGAGTTTCCCACCAGCCACAGCAAGTCCCTTCTCCTGACCAAGAAAAATTTTCAATTTCAGTACAACATATACACATCAGGACTCAAGATAATCAGGGACTATCAGATACATAAAGATCCATTTGACCGTCTAAGCAATCAGAAATTTAAGCCAGCATTGGGATAGTGAGTTGTAGAATAGACAGAAACAAATAACAATTATTTAGCATACAGATAGAGCCTCACTATCAGAAGAATCATCTAAATTTTACAAATTATATATATATATATAGAAATGGTAGGGTGTGAACCCTATATATATATGGTGTTGGTCACCACCAATAAAATGACCGAGATTTTTCCCTATCTTTTATTTTCTTCTTCATGAAAAATACTGGTGCACATTAGCAAATAACCATACTTGTTTGACCTTGAGCTCCCCTTTCAAAATGGAAGATCGCTGTTTTAAAGTTTCCTGATTTTTTCTTGAAATAGCATTTTCCAGGGCCTGACACCTAGCCTCAGCTTCAGCAGTGTGAGCTCTTTCTTGTTCTATTTCCTTCTCTAGAATTTGGCACCTATTCTTGATTTCTGTTAATGATGCCCTCTCTTGTTCAACTGCAACATCTAAATTCAGACATCTAGACCTAATTTCAGCCCGTAAAATTTTCTCTTGTTTATTTTCCATTTCCAATTTTTCACACTTATCCTTAATTTCTGCAGAGGATGCCCTCAATTGTTCAATTTCCGCTGCCCACCTAGTGTTATTTTCTGCTGACAATACTTTTTGTTTCTCAATCTCAGCTTGCAGATGTTGACAATCATTTTTAAATTTCAAAGATAATGCTCTTTCTTCTTCAATCTCAACTTGTAGGTGTTGACAATCATTGTTAAATTTTAAAGATAATGCTCTTTCTTTTTCAACCGCAGCCCAAAGATGCTGACACTCGTCCTTGAAGTTCAATGATAATGCTTTCCCTTCTTCGATATCAAATTCCAACAACCTAATCCTTTCTTGTAGAGCATGAACCTCGGCATCTGCCTCTTCAAGCTCTCGCTCTACCATCATTCTTCTGGCACTTTCAGTATTTGCTTTTATTTCTGCAGAAAGCTTGGCATCACTTGCCAAATTTGCCACCTTCTGCAATTCCACCTTTTTCCTCAGCCTCACTCAACTTAAATTTTGACCTGTTAAGATGGTCCTGAATCTCCGACAAAGCCATCCTTGTTAACTCCTTCTCATGTACTTCCCTTGCCAAATCTTCTTCTAATTGAGCAATCCTGCGGACCAATGAATTCAACTCCAGTGTTAACCCAATGCTATTTTCTGTTTGTGGATGCTCAATAACTACTTTGTTGTCAAAGACGGAGTTTCCATTTCCAGTCTCAGGTAGACCTGCTAACTTCTCCATCTCTAAAAAATCGTCCAAAAGGTCAATTTCTGTTGTATTGGCCACCATACTTTTGTTACTTGCTTTCGCATTCTTGAACTGATCAAGTTCAGCTATTAAAGCAGAAGCCCATGAATCTGAGCAGCTCGTCTCACACTCATTTAACTCACAGCTGGCCATTTTCCGAACTTCAGAGTCTAGTAGATTTAATCGTTCTCCATTCTCTGACTGGCTATCAGTGAAAGAATCAAAATATGGTGAAGATACAGATCTATGGTCATTACTGAATGAAGGCATCTTCTGAGTCACTATACTTAGCTGTCGGCATTTTGTGTCAAGCTTGGTTACCTTCTTAATACTTTCCAAATGCTGTTTACTGGCAGTTTCAGCTGCTTGGGTACTCAAGTCTCTTTCCAATGTTCTAATCTCCAGCACCTTAGCTAATGCTTGAAGCTCCTGCTTCAAAGCAGTGTTTTCTTGCTCAATGGTTTCAAGCTTCAGTTGAAAATCAATATCAGGGGATTCCGAGGCTGCTTTTGCACTTTCAAGCTGGCTTTGAAGCTCTGAAATATGACTTTCAAGAGAAGACTTGGCAGATTCAAAATCATTCAGTTTTTCAGCCACAACATCCTGAACCTTCTGATCTTGCTCTTCCCTTGCTTGCCTCAGCTGCCTCAGGCATTCTTTCAAGGCCTCGTCTAAATGTCTGACACGATCTTCAAGAGCCAAGTTTTTCTGTGCTGCAGCTTCTAGTTGCTGCTTTGCTGACAAAGCATCCTTTTCCGCCTTTTCCCATCCTACCATTAAAATCATTGAAGTGATATAACTTATATGCAAGATAATTTCGTAAACAAATCTAGCAATATGGTAGAGAGTTGAATCCTAAATGTGATGCATTATCAGTTAAATACAAATGAAAGCTAAAGATTCAACAAATCTGCCACTATCAGGACATACACCCACCGACACAAATACCAAGAAATGGGAGAGTGGAGGAAAGCAGTAGGGCAACTACCTGTAACGGCTTCTTCGGCTACTTTGGCATGCTGTTTAACTAAGTCCTCTTTGGCTTTAATATTCAAAAGGGCAGCTTGTAACTTTGTAGTCAAAGTTTTTATGGCCTCATTGGATTCACCACCAATTGACAGAGTTGATGAGATTTCAGGAGACTGGCTTTGTTTTGGGGATGTTCTTGATTGCTCCTGCGTTATCAGTCAATTAGTACAAGAAGGATTAAATTAATTTAGATTTCAAGCATCAAAAATCTAAAACAACAGTACAACACATAAAATGTTCATGTAGCATAATTTTGTAAAAATATTTAGCCGTGCTATCCGAAGAATAGCACTCTTTAAACCACAAAGGATGAGATAGAGAAAACATACAATTTTTCAACTTCTTGAGACTATATGCAAATGAAATTTAGTTCTCATCTTCTGAAGTTATATGTGACATGACGCAGCACCAAAAGGGTTAAAAAATTAATTTGGAATTTACATGGAAGAAAACCTCATTTAAGTATCTCAGCACATTTCATGTTCGTTGCAGCATAAAAGTTTTTAAGAAAAAATACTTAAAAATTTATCTCCGCAAACAAAACTTCTGTATAACATTCTACCACCCATTTATGCCACGGAAGTAGAAAAATCCTCAGAAGTTCACATGGCAAGTCAACAGATAAACATTACGGAAATGGATAAACTTAAAAATGCAGTAAGAACAACATTTTATAAAGCCAATGAAAAGCACTCGTGTGGGGGAAAATAAGACAGGCAATATGATCTGGATCATCCAAATCGTCAAAACAATGACGAGCTGATAATGGTTAATTCTCTTGATAGGACATATTTCCATGAACATTTTCAAGTTTCAAACAAAGACAAAGGTTCAGCCAACATGCCCGTAACCAGTATCAACAAACAGGCATCGGCAATAAAATCAATATACCTGATCATCGGAGAGTCTCTCAGAATGAGAAGAAACCGACCCTGAACTCTCCGTCTCGCCTGGGCTCTTCTCAAACGACTTGAGCCTCCACAGCCAGCTTCTTCGGTCCATCACAGAGCCAAAATATCACCTAAGAAAAAGGATACGTGAAAATGGCAAACGGAAATTCCATTGCATAGTACAACTCGTAATTGCAGAACTCAAACATTCCTCCCAGCGAGAATTTGCATAAGAAAACAAAGCACTAGAAACAAGAAGAGCCAATGCAACCATTTCTTCTTTCTTGTTCTGAGCAACACCCACATTGAAAATGACACTTATCTTTGCTTCTACTGCTTCAAATGAGAAAAAATTGCACCTTTAGGAACACATATCAAAACGATGATCAAAGCATGACAAAAATCTAGTTAAATGTGAAAATAACTCAATCATGACAACAGATACATCCACTTGAAATACATAAATCTCCCAAAGAAAAGGGGAGCCATTCAAAATATCAATAAACAGAAAAATCAAACACCACCCAAAAACCCAAGTAGCAAACCGGAAAATCAAAAACACCCAAAAAAAACCCATGGATCAGGATACCCAAAAATAAATAAAAAAAACACCAGCAAAAAAATGTGCACGCGCAGGAATTACAAGAAATAAAAGAAAAAAGACTACAAAATACCAACAAAGATTCGACTTTTACAGTCCAAACAAACACATCTCGAGATTTACCAGGGGGATTGATGAACAAGGGAGAGAGGGGAGCTTTTCAGCTTTTTTTTTTTTTTTAAGCTTCTTACTTACCTTTTAATGGGCAGCCATGGGAAGGGGAGGTGGGGTTGAATGTTGATAGAAAGGAAACCATCATTTTCAAATGCCTAAACCCCTTTCTTTTTCTTTTCCATTTCCCGCCTATTTATATATCCATCTCCTTCTCTCTACAGTAATATATTAACAAATATGGTAATATATAATAATTTTATTATATGAGTTGAAAAAAATTTCAGAGAAAATATTTGTTTTTTAGATTGAAGTTTCCTCGCTATGTTTGTACTAAGTTTTCATGTAATTTTATGTTCTTTACAAAAATTCTGATGAGAATATTTTGTATAAACTTTTATCGGGTCTGTGTAAAATTATGACTTAATTGGTAAATATTTAATCTTAGTCCATGGTGTAAGTTGTAACGCGTAGAATTGCAGCTAACCACCAAAAGAAGAGATTTGACTGAAATTATGCCAGGAAGACACTGACATGGTTTTATTTATTTATTTTTTCTTCTTGTTTGTCCCTTTGATTGAAGAAAAAATAGGTACCAAATTGGCAGATCTTACTCTATTAATATATATAAATAAACAGACATAGGGAACCCTTTATAATCTGATCTATAGTTTTATAGTACATTTAGTTTATTGATCCAAACTTCTACAGCATTATCCTATATTAAAACGTGGGATGATGAAGGGAATATGTTAAAAAATAATAGTCATTTCATACCACTTTGTTCTTAGTTTATCGTAGAATTGTCAGGACAATGTTTGTAGCCTGTTCTTCATCTCTTTTATATTAGAATCAAAGGTGTCAAACTCAAATTTATTTGGGTAACTGCAAGGAGAATTTGGAACATACATGGTAGCCAGCACACTGCACGGATTGAGCTCAAGAGATGGTTTTCAACTTTTCATGGTCCTGCCTACTGAAAATTGCTCCATCAAGAAGGGACCCAGAACTCAAAAGCTGAGCTCAATAATTTCATGAAAACCAATCAATATAATCTTATCAATGTCACTAATTCTCTCATGATATATTATTTTTTGTGGTTCTGATTAAGCTGCCAGCTACTATTGCTAAATTTCTCAAACAACATCTGCCATCATGTACTATTTCTTCATCAAACATGCTTAGCATTTAGAGCAGGAAAATGGAAATAGGAATAATTTGTCATTCATTCTTGCAGTTGTAGCCAAGGGTGGCATCTCCAAAAAGTCAAGGAGTGTTTAAAGTGCAATACAAGCAACACATAGGCAGGCCGTGTGTGCAATTTCTGCTTGCATTTAATCGACTCCGCGTTAAACAACTTCGTGTGGTGAGACAAGATCCATGAAGAACCATAAGTTAGGTTTTTCTTCTTCTTTTTGATTCTCTCTATTCCATTTGCATGACTGACTTTTTCTGTCAACAGTTAAAAGCCCACAAATTATGGTGCTTGGTTTCTGTTCTGTTTTGCTGTCATTTACAGTAGAAAATGAAGTTCAAAGCAGGAAAAACTCAACTTGCTCATTTCTCATTGGATCATTTGGTATTGCGAGCACAGAGTATTAGAACTTCAACTACCAGCTACATACATATCCATAGAAACAAATTTCCAAGAAGAAACCAACAATGAGAGATCACTTTAGGACCCACAACAGTAACCATAACATGTGCTGGAGTCATGTCCATATCAGCTTGCAGCTGTTTGTTTCAGAAGTGGAGGTTAATTTTTCACTTCAGATCCATGGTTCAACCACTGTAATTTTGTTTCCAATGAAAAAGTCAGATTAGCAGAAGAAGATCAACATTGTTAGCCATGAAAGCTACAAGCTACCAACCTTATCTGTAGATAGATAGCAGCAACTTCACTGAATAATGAAAACAAGCATACCACCTCGTGGAAACTGCTAGTACATGAATTGACATTAGATGGGGAAAGAAATCAAGGCTTTATACTTGGCGGACCCTGTTGCACATAGTTAGAGACTAGTGATAATAAGCAAAGAAAACTTGATTTGATGATGTGCAGGACAGGGTATATATAAAGGCCCCCTAGGCATGGACAGATGGTTATATATATTGGTGAAAGTTTGTAACACAATATTATTCTTCTTCCCATTTGTGGTGAATCACCCTTGCCTGCTCTTTCTCCAAACAAGAAAACATGAGCAATTGAGGAATAGCTGTATCTTCTCATAAACTAGAGACAGATGGAACAGTGACATCCAATTGTTTCACATCATCCAACGCATCATCTATCCCCTTCCCCTGTTTCTTCTTATTTGCATCATCTTTCTCTTATTCTTTATCATTCAAGAAATCAACACGCTCTTAGTTTCACCAGAGGCATGGAAGCTGGGTCAGCTTGGGTAATAATAATACATTACACAGCGTTAACTAGGAATTTTAGTAGGAATTTGGTTTTAAAAAGGTTTAAAATTGTTAATAATATAAATCAAAAAATTAATAAAAATACTCAAATTTATAATCATCTATCATGCATCTTATGAAGAATCAACTAGCCAATCTAGTCTAGTTTTATAACTGGGCAGAGACCCTGGTATGAATAAAGTGAGTAGAACGAAAGGGCAACTCCCTTCAGATTCCAGGCCAATCGTCTCCTCCATGGCACCAGCCAAGCAGGGGAACAAGCAAGGAACTAAGGGGAAAAGAGGTCATCGTCGACCTTGGTGAGGAAAATCCTACCAGACCCGCATATGGAGTATGTTTGAAATTAATTAGAAATTGTTGACATAATAAAATGGAAAATTGCAAGTTTTTGCAACGAGACCAAACAGAAACGAAGAGAGAAAACTGGGGCAGTAGTAAGTATGTTTGTGTTTTAGTATTGGGGATATTTTAGAAAAACAAAGAATGGTGTTTTGAGAATATCTTTTTGAGTAATTATTTATTGTGATATTTTTTTTTAAAAAAATCACATGACTCATAATTTCGTAATGTATAATTATTTTTTATTTATATATAAAGGTAAAGTGATCGTGAGCACGGGGCAGCTCCAAGTTCACATATGGACCTTCCGATTATAAGGATGACCCAGATCTATCATTTTAAAAAGAAAAAAATCTCCCATCGCCGGCAATGTCGTTCTGTCGCCGCTATTGGTCGCGATCCACCTTGACCCCACTCGGTCGGCCCCGCCTCGCCACAGTCACCCCTGCCCTACTGCGGTCATTGTCCCGCCACGATCGCCCCCACCCCGTCCGCGGTCGGCCCTCTCCCCTGTGGATGCTCCTCCTCCCCGCTCCCCCTCGACCTCGCCGTCCCCGCCGCGGGTGGCCCTTGTGCATGTTAGTTGTTTTTTTTTAAAAAAGAAGATATAGGCCATCCTTATAATCGGATGGCCCAAATCAAAATTTAGCTTTTTTTAAACAATAAATCTAGGTCGTCCTTATAATCAAACGACCTAAATGTGAGCTAGGGGTAGAAAATTTTTTCTTCCCTCACCTCAGCGCCCTTCTTAGTGTGTATATATATATATATATATATATATATCCATATTGGTTGAGTCTAGGATATATATTTTGCCTCCAAGATCGATATGGGTTGTCCAATTAATACGAAAGGATAGATTAACATTTTACTGTATTTTTTATATTTTTTGGGATATATTTCATAATATTGACTCGAGTGAGGAACAAGTTAAATTTTTATTATAAAACTACCCCGCTTTATTTCCTTCTCCCATGTTTCCTCCCCTTGTTTTATCACGCCACCCTATCGCCGCTGACCTCACTGCCAGCCACCGACTACTAGCCAGAGACGCAACTGGCTAGTGCCATCGCTGCCTCTTCACCGCCTCTCTTCCTTCCCCCTCTCCCTACTATTTTCTTTCCCGACCACCCATTGCCACCCACCTTGCACGCGTCACCACTGGTGACCAACCCCGACAACCATCCCTAGCCTCTTCCCTAGGTGACCCAAGGTGACATGGCAAAACAGAGAAGGGGGTCGGCGCGGCAGGGAAGAGGGGTGCAGTAGTCGGGAGCCCCAGGGGGGAGGGGAGGAGACGAGGGCCTCGGAGGGCGAGGGTGGGGGGTGGGCGGGCCGGGACGTGGGCACGGTGGGGATGCGGGGGAGGAAGAGTGGGGGATTAATTGGTGGGCTTCAAAACAGGAAACTTTTTTAATGAATAAAATAAAAAGTAGAAATGGGTGGGCTCCAGGAAACTTTTTTAATGAATAAAATAAAAAGAAGAAAAGGCCGTAAGCATCCCCTTCATCATGGTCATGGCCGCCTCGGCGCCCTCCGATTAACATCTCTCCCTCTCCATAGATTGATCTCTTCTTCTCCCAACCGCCACCGCACAGGAAGAAGGCGCTACCTTCCCATCCACCGAGTTCCTTCCCGGCTAACGTGGTTTTCGCGGCAGGCAAGCTTTCTTTTTAACCCCTCCTTCCCCTTCCTTCGTTTGTTTCGCATGTCGCCGGCGGCGGTAAATCGTCGCCGACTTGCCGGTGTCGACATATCGCCGCCGGTATCGTTTTTCTTGTGGGTGGACTTCGAAGTCGGCGTCTAGTCGCGGACTTATCTTGACATTGCAGACCGTGGCTTCAAAGTAGGGTTTTTTTATTTTGATCTTTTTTTATGATAAATAACTCGTGTTAATTGATGAACTAAAAAATGAAGATTTTTTTTATTTGAAGCAATGAATGAAGTTGTATTTGAATTACGACAATTGCAGTAGTGACAATCATACTTATCTCGCAATTGTACCTGCTTTAGCTTAGTAATTTAGCAAATTAAGTATGTAGTTTCTATTATTATTAAGTGAATATGCTAGTGTCTCTTTCTTCTTTGATTTGGAGCTGCACATACTTTTAATGTTATTTTCA